>OY735219.1:3838774-3873774 GCA_963457665.1 Thysanoteuthis rhombus | reverse complement strand
TTTGATAGTTTTATTTTGAGGAGTGCTCGATACATTCAACGTTAAACAGCAAGTTGATTCAGAGTAAAGCTTAAGATATAATGGACTTTTGATTCGCTGCACAAACACGTTTATGTCTCCGTCCTGTTTGGCTTCTTCAGGCGAATTATTTGGTTTATCGAAAATGAAATACTTTTAGATAAGATTCATACCATGATAGATCAACTGCATACTTATAGTAAGATTATCTACACCATACCCTCACAATTTACAATTAATACTAACAAGCATTGTATCCCCACTAAATAAAACAAAAATATAAAAAGCTGTGACCTACCATATTAAAAATATACATATGATAAAAGTAAGATGCAACCGACTGAAAAATAGACACCCATCAACCAAAAAATTTCCGAAACAGGAATCTAAAATAAACCGAATGATTCGCCAGAAAAAGCCCAAATGGGACAGAAATATAAACGTGTTTGAGTAGCAAACCCTTGCTCCATTATATGTATATTTATGTGTTTGTTTGTTTGTGTGTGTGTGTGTGCTTGGAAATGCCCTGAATTCAGGGTTTACAATCATTTGCATGGATCAGACATTACACGGATCAAACTTCAGCAAATGACTACGTGTCAGTCTACGAATTCATTGATCCATCCTACGCGTACATGTTTATAAAAAAACATTTTGAGCCGGCCAGTTATGTTAACGGATAGTTAAGTATCTATCCATTCATTTCATAATTCATCTCCTTCTCTCTATGTATTGATATATCTATTTATCTCTACTTATGTGCTTACTTTTATCAGATGTATACGTTAGTGTATCTTTACGCGGAGATATTGGTTGATCTTTAGCTGGTTCATCTCGCAGATCAATTTTCCTGGGCAGTGAGTTCGAATTTCCCTCCAGTAGCATTGTGTGTTGATAGCGAAGTGATTTCAGTCCTCACTTGGAACCCTCCCCCAATAACAACGTTACAGTGGTGAATGGGGAGCGAATTTCGATGGTCTGGGATCACGGCCAGAAAGAAAAGGAAGAAGGTATTTCCTTCAGCACAAACCTATGCTTGGTAATACATATTAAAGTAAGGTAACTCGTTCATTATAAGCGATAAGCACTGCTCTTCCAACTCTGGAATAGATCGCTGGTGGATGGGGAATTGTACGTAAGTAAATATTTCGCTTAAGTTCAGCCTCCGTCCAGATCTGCGTGGGGCAGGGGCAAAAATACCTGCCTCTGGGTCTGAAACTGAGGTTTCGATCCTACTTCGTGGGATTGGAAGGGATAATGGATAGTCTATAGCCACCCTGAAGAGTTGAAACAGCTGTCTATGGATGACTCAACTATATACATACATACATACATACATACATACATATATATATATATATATATATATATATATATATATATATATATATATATATGCCATATGTCCAGAATCAAATATCGTTCATTCATTGTTCATATTTGCTTCATGTGTTTCAATGCAAACTTTAAAATAAATTTTTTAAAGTTCTGAGTGACAAAGCGACAAATAATATTGCTTTTATATGTAAGAGATACTATAGCTAAAGATTACTGTCAGAAGTAGGAAGTATTGGGTCACCATCAGCGACATATACAGTATTCTGAAGAAATTGTCTTCAAGGAGATTGAACTATGTAATAATTTAGACTAAAATATATGATAAGTTGAAAACACTACCGATTTTGGATACCAAAGAAGCACAAAACACCAACCGGTACTCGATATAAAATGGGTCCTAAAACACTAGTACTAAACCTCTAAGTTGAGCAATTTTGAAAGTTTTCAAACTATAATATTAAAATGCATGAATTCCATATTAAAAATCAATTCTATTGTAATTTATATCTGTTTTAGATATTGAACAACTCCATCCAACTCAGAGAAAAACTGGAAAGTATGAACGCCGGTAAAGAAGCAAAATCCATTTCTATGTATGATTTTCTTTACATTTTAAACCGAAATTCCACATAAAGACCCTATTATACAATCGAACCGTTCAATAGATGTGGCATTTGCAGGTGGTTAGATTAAATACATTAGGGTCACAAACTCAAGATGTTTTTATTGTAAGAGGAAAAAGAACAAAACTCACTTCCCTAAATCCACTCTGAAGAAGTTAATCCAAAATAGGCAGTAACTGATTTTTACTAACGATCGGAATCCCTATGGGGATTGATCCTGCATCGCTTTTGGCTAATTTATACCTAGTCACAAATATAGATTTATGTCGTCATTCATTCGAAATAATATCAAAAGCACCCACACTTTTCATAGGCGTACACGCTTCATGAACGATACGAGCTGCATAAACAATAGAAATGAAATCAAAACCAGTATATATATATATATATATATATATATATATATATATATATGGAGATCTTGAACTTTTAAATTTGAACATAAAAGTATGTAACAAATGTAAATAGAATATTCAGATGTAGACTATTTATTAAACAGGAACACCCTCATTTCATATAGTGCGTATGCCACAGAAAAATAACGATTTAACACACTGTATATTTTAAAGAACTACATCATCAGGATAATTGAGAATAGCCTAGGCAACCCAAGAAATTATTTGCAGAAAAAAGCCACAGATTTACTAATCATCAGAGGAGTCAGACAAAGTGAACATATGCCAATGATATTTAGACAATTTAGTAAAGCAATGAATAGCCGTAGTGAGACATTAAAAATATCACACGGATCAGGGGATAATGAGAATGGCATTTCAACAGCATATTTGGAGAGATAGCTCGAAATCGAGATTTTGCTGTTACTTTATCTTGACAAAGAGCTGGCTGGGGTGAATAGAGGATTATATTTCAAAATGAGTATAGTACATTTCTGCGTGTTTATATGTATGTGTGTAGGCGTGAGTATGTATATGTGAGTGTGTATCGCACAACGGGGTAGTTTGATATGCATTTATGTATGTGTAAATATGTGAATGTATAAGTGAGATCTTTAGTTGGAGACAAAGTGTATAAGTAAATGTGGGTGGGTATGTGGAGACATTGGCTGAGTTGCGTACCTCCTGCAGAGAGAAGTTCAAGTGGAGAGATGAAGTATTCAACATCTCATCTATAACCCATAAATGTCGGAAACTCAGATGTTTTTCTAAAAGAATATCTATTTATTTTTTTTAGCCGATTTCAAGTAATGACAGTGGAGCTATGGTGAGAGTTAGGCAATCTTTGAACATTCAGAAAAAAAATGGAGTTTTTCACGGGAACAAAAATAACCCAAAAAGAATCGGGAAAAGCAAACAGAAAAGGTAAAAACCTTCCATAGGTCTCATACATTTGGCGCTACATAATCCACTAGAATTTCACAGTAACACTGGAAGACTCAATCCATAGTTAGAAAGTTACGGGTTACGTATTCAATAGAAACAAAGAAGCACTTCAATTATCTTGATATCTAATTCACAAAATAATCAACATCGATTTTGCATAAAGGATAACAAACACCCAGGACCTAAAATAGTAAAATGAAATGATATACCTATCTAAAATAATAGAAGAAAACAAAGCTGTAATAAAACAACATCGATGTATCACAAATATTAATACTATGAATCTGAAGTAATGATACATGTGAAGTGGTTGCAACGTTTATTTGATTCCCAAAACAACCCCTGTCGTAAAACAGCCGATGATCCAAGCAATGAAATTAAGCAAATAACATCAAAATCAAAATTTAGATATTGGGAATAAAATCTGATTCTATATCGAACACAGAAAACTCTGAACACAATATATTCATGGATAATAACTGACTAGCGTGACATATTATCTTAAGATGATTAGGAACAGTATAGAATTTTTAAAAGAAAACTTTTCATTCTGCATTTAAGAGCAAAGTTTCCTAAGTGTGTGTATATATATATATATATATATATATATATATATATATATATATATGCATATATGTGCAATAAAATCTTTTTTTCTCTGAATTCCGATGTATTCCTCATCAACACGTTTCCTCAAGATCAAACCATTTTAAGTAATACATATACATACATACACACACACACACACACACACACACACATATATATATATATATATATATATATATATATATATATATATATATATATATATATATATATTACTTAGTATGCGTTGATATTCAAAAATCGGGATTGAAAATTACACTTAAAAATATGCAGCTATCTCAACTGCCACACGAAGTCCAGTGAATCAAAATACAATTTTAGGTACATCTCTGTGTGCGTGTGTGTGAGAGTGTGTGTGTGTATGTGTGTATGTGTGTGTATTTTGTTTCTATATTTTGTTATTAGCAACCGGATATATCTGGTTTGAAAAAGCACCAGTATTTATTAGGATGTTATTTTTTAGGGTTAGGATGTTTGGCAGGGAACAAGAGAGGGAGTAAACGAGAGGGGAGGGGGAAAATGCCATCAACGGAACGCGTGATTCCCAGGACTTGATCAGAGTTTACGTAATTCGAACTCTACTGCATGGAGCTGTGTCTAAATTTATCAAGAATTCTGAGCAAGAGAAAAATGAAAACAGAACATGAGAAATAAAAAAAAAATTTTTAAAAAAGAGAATGGAATCTCCGGCGCTCGTTGGTGAGGGATAGAGACGCAGGCACATACACTGACATATACATAGATAAATACAGGCAAAAAAAAGATACTTACAAACACACACATGCATATATACATACACAGACGAGCGTAGACACACACTCATACACTCATGTGCACAAACGCACAATCAATTGCAGAAATGTACATATTTACAATCCAGCGTACCCACACATATAAGAAAATTACTTGAATATACACAAAAATACGCTTGTATATTCAAATCCGCACATGCACGTACCATCATATGTGTACAGAGAAAGAAACACACACACAAGCACATTTATACATTGGCTCACAAAAAAAGAATCGTACTGTTGCAGACAATCACACACAGATTCATAAACGTACAAACACTGACATATGTAAATATACATATACACAATAACACAATAATTAATATATATATATATATATATATATATATATATATATATATATATATATATATATATATATGTATATGTATATATATATATATATATGTATATATATATATATATATATATATAAATATATATATAATGTGTACTTTATAGAGTGAGACAGACTCGGGAGTGAAGTTTTTTGTGGTAAGGTTTATTAATCCTTATATGTCAATAGTCCATACATGTTTCGGGATTTCTCCCATCATCAGTGGTGCGTGTTGTGAGAGTGTGGATTAAAATGTACCATGTGGAACCAGAGTCCACTGCCAGGGACTATGCATTGTGGGTAAGTTTTGTTGTCAGGGCTACTATATGCCTCCTGCTGAATGTAAGAATGACCAGCAGGTATTGGGATTTTGGTAAAGCAGCAGCAGTTTGTCTTGGGAGGGCAGAGTGTGTCAAGGTAGGGGGTAGTGATGTGGAGGTGGATGTTTTGGTATGATTGGGATAGTGTAGGAGGAGGGGTGGTGTATATATATATATATATATATATAGAGAGAGAGAGAGAGAGGGGGAGAGAGAGAGGGGGAGAGAGGGAGAGATTCATGCACAGAAAGATGCAGAAACACCCATACGCGTACAGAAAAAGCACTCTCATACAGACACACATAAACGCAAAGAGAAGACAGACACAGTCCTCCACTCAAAAACAATTATGTGACTCATGGACACAAAAGTTCGCAGAAACGATCCATTTAGATCTTGTTGACATATCTTGCAATGATCCTTAATAAATACACGTAATACAATGAGCATATTCACAGGGTGTAAACCAAAAGTTCAGGGAATTTAAACAGATTGAGCTGTTCATTTCGGCATTCCCGTGTCTCACCGAAATTCAAGATATCCAAACCACCATTATTTGAAGAAACCTGTACACATCGGTCCATCAATAAATCATTCACCTAACAATGAAAGATCATTAATTTAATGCAACAAATATTTTTCAATATAATATCTTTCCTTGTCAATGCACTTCATTCGGTGGTTGATATCAATACCAGGGATAAAACATTATAAAATGGAAATATCAGATCAAAATGACAGACAGAGGAAGCAGTGGAGATAGGAAAATTAAAAGAATTTGCACACATGGTATACTCAGATCATTCGTACAGCTAAGAGCATGAAAATTAATAACATACAGAAGTCACTAATCTGAGAAGAGAAATATATGAAATTGGTGTTTTCAAAAACATTTAGCGAAGTTCGACGAATTGATTAGAAGCATGACCGAAGCCCAGGGAACAGCCTGGAGGAGCGTATCATCATCATCATCATCATCATCATCATCAGTCTCTCAACGTCTGTCGTTGGACATAGACTTTCCCAAGGATTCTCCAAACCTCTCTATCATTGGCGTCGCAGTGCCAGTGCTTTCTGAATTTGTCTAGCTTGTCTCTCCAACTAATATTCTGCCGGCCTCGGTTCTGCATGTGATCTCGGGGAATCAATATCGTGAGTCGCGATGTCAATCGGTTGTCCACCATTCTTGCAACATGGCCAGCCCACTGCCATTTGAGATTTTTAATAGATTCCATGATGTCCCTGACTCTTGTCTTTTCTCGGATGTACTGTGCTGTCCTGTGGTCTCTACATGTGAAGCCCAGCATATTTTTTTTTCATGTGCACGTTGCATAGTTCTCAATCTGCAGATCTGTCTCTTGGTTAGGTTCCTTGTTTCAGCTCCATAAATGACTATTGGGAGGATGCATTGGCTATAAACCCTTCTTATTAGTAACCTGGGAAAGACTCAAGTCTATACAGACAAAAACACTACTACTATCGGCTAGAATACTGAGGAGAATCCTGGAGTATTGGGGATACTTGCTGTCACTCAATTTCCAGTGAATGCCACCTGTGCCTACTGGTGTGAAAATTCAACGGGTGCAAATGATAACCAGAATACACAGTGTATGATTAATCGGGCGCAAGCTATTTATCAAGAGAAGTGGAAAAGTAACTCAAGCTGATATAAAGACATAAAAGATTCTATAAAAGGAGAAACGTACCCAAGAAAACCGGCAATTTACGCCCACACTGGGCTTCCGTACTTGACGAAGCGATCAGATGGAACGGCAAAATCGTCGAAAGAAAGTGAGAGTCTATAGGAATGAATGCTTTTAGTCGCTTAATTGAGTGAACTGTCTGTACTTGGCAAATGGACCGTGCGTCCTTTGCACTTAATCGTTTCGGTTGCTGACTACAAACCATGTCTGTTTGACTGGATGTAGAAATCAGAAGTGTCGTCTGGTACAGTGCAGACCAGAAATCTTGTCACACCCCAAAGTATTCAATCTTTTTTTTATTAAGATCATAATCATCATCATCATTAGCAGCAGCAGCGGCATCTGTTTGACAAAGGCATTTCTCATCTTTTTCCATGACGAGTGCGATTGTGCTAATCTGTGCCATGCCTCATCAGCGAACCTTTCCATCTCGTCTCTCCATCCTACGTCTGGTCTCTTCCTACTGTATGTACTGTCCCCTGGCCACCGGCCGGTAGCCTTTTATTTCCATCTGTTCTCCCCGATATATCCATCCCCATTTTGTTATTCAATTACTTGTATGATATCATCCAACCACGTCTCCACCGGGATTCAAGTTAATCTTTTTTTTTTTCATCGGGAAGGGTTTAATCCTCTCATAGCTCTTTCCGTGTCCATCTGTGCTATTCAAAGTTTGATTTCGAGTGGTTTTGTAAGTTCCCAGGCTTCGCCCCCGTATGTCCTTGCTGGTAGTATTCATCAAATGCGATGCTTGTAATGTCCTTACGAACTTGAAACAATGTTGCTGATCATCAACAGCAGCCTCCTAGCATCCCTCATTGGACATAGACCTTCCTCCAAGATTTGCCAGACCTCTCTATCATGGACATCTTAAAGCCGATACTTTCAGAATTTATTTATTTTTCACACCTTACTTTCTGTCGGTCATAATTTCACATATGAAAATCCAGGGTTCTGCGTTGAGTCGTGAGGTCCCGTGGTTGTGTGACATTCTTGTAACATGTCCAGCTCACTGCCATTTGAGTTTTCTAATTGTTTCTATGTTATCTTGGACTCCTGTTTTCTTCTCTACTATACTGTCTCGTCTTATGATTTCTCCACGTGAGGTTGATCATGATTCTCACATGTACACGTTACATGATTCTCTGTTTGAGGGTCGATCATTTGGTTATATTCCCTGTTTCAGCTACTTGGTGACAATCGGGAGGATGCATTCTTTTGAGGTCTAATGATTATCAACTGGTTGAACCCGTTCGAATTCCACGTTTGTCAACAACTAAGATTATCTATAATCCCACATCTTTGTTCTGATATCACCATTCTCTCTCTCTCTTTCTATCTCTCTCTCTCTTTCTCTCTCTCTCTCTCTCTCTCTCTCTCTCTCATCTCTTTCAGCCTTTCATGTCCGTACATATTTTTATAAAAACATTATACAAACATGGATTAGTTTCATATCCGAAAAATTCTCTTATTCCCACAACAAACTGCTTATTTTTGCCCACTCTCTCTTCAAACTACCTAACTTTCCTCGCTGTCCTCTCTTCCTTCATTCTTATTGAACTACCTAACTTTCCTAAATGTCCTCTCTTCCTTCATTCTTATTAAACTACCTTCCTTTTCTTCCCTCTCTCCTCCTACCTTTATCAAACTACCGAATATTAGTTTTCTGTCTTATCTGTTCTTACTCCCTGAGTAAACTAACTAACTTTTCTCACTGTCCTCTCTTCCTTCATTCTTATCAAACTACCTTCCTTTTCTCCCCTCTCTCCTCCAACCTTTATCAAACTACCGAATATTAGTTTTCTGTCTTATCTCTTCTTACTCCCTGAGTAAACTGCCCAATCTTTCCTTCATTTCATTACTGGAAGCGTAACATTCAGTTTGGAATATCATAATGCATATTGATTTCTTATAAGAATTTTCTTTCATCTCGAAGTTTTGTTGCTTTTTATTGCAACTTTACACAACAACGTTAATCAATGGCAGTGAGTACAGCGTGGATCAAGAAATCTTTCGAAATTCGAACAAATGTGTCTTTTGCCTCAGGGAAACCGGTTTGAACGTACCGACTGCTCCGGTCGAATTAGCTACGTAAATCGTACGATTGGCAGAAGATAAAATCTAACCTTTAAATCCATCTATCATCTTAGAGCCATATTGAATAACCACTGCCATCAAAGGTGGCAAAGGGTTATTTCTGTTTCATGTGTGTGTGTGTTTGTGTGTGTGTGTGTGTGTGTTTATGTACTCCGGTGCTTCTGGCTATACTGTCCTACTACAGAGTTGGAAATTGGCATCAGTGATTCACTAAAGCCTTCAAAAATGTTTCTTTTTTTGAGGAAAAAGTTTACTGGCCTTCTGAAGCCTTATTTTGACAAGTCAATTAATAACATGTTGATTCTCCAGAATCTAGATATTTCTGGATGTTTTCGCCTATTTTAGATGTTTTCCAGTTGGAATGCCAACGAGATTCTCAAAAATCTAGAAGCTCTCACTTTATTTTACTATTTAGAAATAAAAAAAGCATTTTTGACCATTTTGGAGTTTTGTTTTAATGGTTTAACTCATATCATTTAGATCTTGAGAAATGTAGATGTTTCTAGATGTTATCACTTTTATTTCAGATGTTTTCCAGTTGAAAACGCCTGTGATGTCAGAAACAGCATTTATTCTGACCATATCGATTCCTCGATGGAATTTTTTTATCATCATCATCAGGCTTTCAATGTCTGTCATTGGACATGAACCTTCCTCAGGATTCGCCTCACTTCTCTATCATGGGCGTCGCGGAGCAAGTACTTTCTGAATTTGTCTAGCTCGTGTCTTTATCTAATATTCTGCCGGCCTCTGTTCTGCATGTGATCTCGGGGTATCCATGTCGTGAGTCGTGATGTCCATCGGTTGTGTACCATTCGTGCAACATGGCCAGCCCACTGCTATTTGAGATTTTTAATGGATTCTATGATGCCCCTGACTCTTGTCTTTTCCTGGATGTGCTGGTTTGCACACTTAAATATACCGGAATTTTTACTCATAACTTCAAATTTCTACGCTACTGTTGTTAGATTATTGACTGCGATAGCAAGTTGTTATCAATTCAACATTCGTAGTATTAGTAGCAGCAAAATTATTGCATTTGTTTTTCTTGGTGGACTGGCATAACGGAGATGTGCATCGATGTACTTGGTGACCCGGATGCCGGTGAATGTCTTTTGCATCGATAGCTAAATTTTAATCATTCGTGCATCAACGAAATATGAAAATTTAAATGAAATCAGTTTCTCGATTGAGAAAGAGGAATTCAATTTTAGGAAGATGAAAGGCAAATTTAATAATTTCTTTACCTTTCGAGAAAAAGATTAGAAGACAAATTCAACGGACTCAACGGATGTAGATTTGGATACGGCAATCTGTTTCAACTTGTGGAATTCCAAAAGACGTTTTCAAGGAAGATTGAATTCAAAGTTGTTTCATCTCTTGTGAAACGCTATGCAAGAATTCATTTAGAGATCGTACGTAGTTCCGATAAACACACGCACACTCGTGCACGTAGATACATTCAGTCAAACTCACACTAACCTTGTTAACTTGTATCCTCGCAATGAATTGGCAAATAATACTGGGAAAAGTATATACATAAATATATATATCGCCTATCTATATGAATATATCCATAAGCATAACAATATTTCACACAAAAGGACATCATATATAAACACGCACACAAACACACACACACACACACATATATATGTATATATATATATATGCAAACACATTTATACGTACATGTATACATATGGAAATACACACACTATATATAAACACATGTGTATATTTATATATATATATGCATACAAATTTATACATATATATTCATACATAAATACACGCACACACTATATATCTACATATATATGCATACATATACGCATACACGTTCATACATACAAATTTACATACATACACACACACACACACACACATATATATATATATATATATATATATATATATATATATATATATATATATATATAAAAGTATTACATACCAGTGTTGTAGACTTTTGGAACTTTCGAAGCTGGTGTATATATATTGAGATCATGTGACTGATCATGTGATGCTCAGATTAATTAAAACTATAGATACGGTGGAATGATGGATTCACTACACAAACATGTTTATGTTTCTGTCTTTTTGGGGCTTCTTCCGGCTAATTATTTGATTTATTTAGATCCCTATTCGGGATATTATTGGAGGTGCATCTATTTTTCAAGGTGGAAAACTTTTGTCTCATTCTATTTATACTTATTTTCTTTTTTTCTTCTCCTTTGTTTAGTTGTTGAACTCTGGTGTATTGTTCCATGGGGGAAGTTCCTTGCTAGTCATTGTAAACTACTTTAATATATATATATATATATATATATATATATATATATATATATATATATATATATATATATATATATATTATTTATATATATATATATATCACCATACGTCGACTTACGTCTGGGTTCCGTTTTTTTGCAGTACGTACGCCACTCGATCTGTGCGTAATTCGATTATTCTTAGGGTTGAATTAAATTTATGCTGTGCACATCATAGAACACCATGACATTAATATCATACAACTATATTGTACATACGTTTTCCTTTCCTCTCTGGGCTTAAAGGAACTGATGTCATCCATTACATTTATACCATTAAGTCATTAGCTCAACCAAGCAAGGTGTTTACCCTTCTACTTTCCCCCATCTCTCCTTCTCTGTATGGAGAGCTTGAAACAAACATAACGTATTGACTGTAACCCCCTTTAGTAAGCTAACAATAAAATGATAACTTTCCGTCATTCGCACTTGAGCCATAAAACTTCACTGACTGAAATACCCCTCATTGGCAGTAAATACGATCCGACGTAAGCGTGGCCAGGCGTAAGTCGGTGTGTGACTGTATTATTATTATTATTATTATTATTATTATTATTATTATTATTATTATTATTATTATTATGCAATCTCACACCAGTTGCCTGGTGGTTACTGCTGGAGTGACAGCAAGTCTCCTCAAGTCTCCAGCCCTTCTCTCTTAATTCTCATAGGCCATAGAAATACTGCAGTTTACTGTTTCACACCGGTTGTCCAGTGGTCATTGTTGAAGACTGAGAGACAATAATTCTCCTCAGGTCTTCAGCCAACATCTCTTCTCTCCTTTGCATATCATGCCAGTGCTGTGGTTTACGTTTCTGCTTTCATTTCCCTCCCTCTGTTGGGTCACTGTTAACAATTAGTGTTGCAGTTTTTATATTTCTAGCACTTTCCTCAGTATCCACGCAGTTCATTGTAGTGCTGTGTTATCATCATCATTATCATTATCATTATTATTATCACTATTATTATTATTATTATTATTATTATTATTATTATTATTATTGAAATCCCCTGCCCGTTGGTTTTGAATTCTTGTGTAGTCGTATCTGTGATCGGACGTAAGTCGGTCGCGTGTAAGTCAACATATGACTGTATACACATTGTAATTGTTACGTTGAAGAGATCTGAAAACAAAGCCTCGTAAAGTGGGGTGGGGTTTGGAGAGAACGTTCCACAGAGATGCAAGTTCCGACGTTTACTGCTTGACATTACGGACTAACCACGAAAGAAAAATAAGAGAAAGAAAATCCTTATATCCAAATGTATTTTCCTTTAACAAAACAAACATATCAACGGAGATTTCAAAATAATTTTTTTCCTAAGACACCTTGAAAAGGGCATTCTGAAAATAGTCGAGACTGTTTTGAATGTAAACAATCATTTTTCTGAATTTTTGTTTACCTTTCCTTAGACTTTCGCGCTGAAAAGACTTCTCAATAAAAACAGCGATTTCATTTAGCTTCTGTTACGACCAATTAGCTAATTATTGTCTTGAAAACAATTGTTATTACCCTTTTGATAAGTTTAAAACAAAAGAATTTGCATCGTGTTTATATGACATTATAAACACACGCAAATACAGCGTTTAGAAGAGATCTGTCTTAAAAGTATCCAGTCATTTAATATAAGAGAAAACACAGCAATGACACCTTAGTCCACTTTAAAGTTCTCATTGTAAGGCCACACGAACTCACACCAGTGTCCCATTCCCTCTCCTTAACAGTCTTGAAGGTCCATTTTTGGAATCGCAAACTGCTGCCCCGTGGCTCCCCCGTTAATCTCGTCTAAGGTGAGAAATCTCTTTGCGAGGAGCCATAGTCACAGAAATGAATCTGAATTGTTGAAAGGGTGGCTGACAAGCTTTGGTTACGCAATGATTTACCAAAAAAAACTATACACATATATATATATATATATATATATATATATATATATATATATATATATATATATGTGCATGTGTGTGAGTGGGTGGGTGTGATTGGTGTTTAGATAAGAATTATCCCACGAGATGATTAGAAAGACCATGTGAGAGGAAAATCAAATTGTTGATGGAAATGAACAATTTATTTCATTAACATGTTTCTGCTTTGAAAAGAAATCATATGAATTCTCTTCAAAGACGAAACATGCCGATGAAATAAATTTTGTTCATTTTAACAATAATTCAATTTTCTTCCCACATTATCTTTTCTGATATATATATATATATATATATATATATATATATATATATGTATATGTATATATATATATATATATATATATATATATATGTATATATGTACATATATATATATATATATATGTATATATATATATGTATATATATATATATATATATATATATATATATATATGTATATATGTATATATATATATATATATATATATATATATACGTATATTAGAATGCATATTTTCGGAAATCAATATATGATACAACCCAACGATTATAGATTGCGTGATATCATGTTGAAACTCACATTTGAAATGATCTCCCAGTGAATGTATCATTTGGCTGAGACGAATTGAACAAACAATTGAAGAAAATGGGGCTGCTGCTGTAATCGAACCTGCAACCGATAGAGTGGCCACTTCGATGTAACGTTGCTCTCATTATTATCTCATTTCAGTCAAATATTTCCGAATTTATGACAAAGTGGTTCATTTAATTTTTTTCGGTGTTTTTAAATGTTTTACGCAGAATTTGATATTATGATGCAACATTTGAATTTCTCTTGTTGAGGTCATCAGTTGTTTACCATGAAACCGTTTCAAGGATTTAAAAGCAAAACAGTTTTATTAACATGGGTCCCTGTAATGTTGATATAACACCATCTCCGCTTAATCTAGGATTTTGATACATGTATTCAGAGTGAGTTAATCACTTAACATACCTTTCCGCAGAAGAGGGGTGCATAGTGAGCATTGAAATCGCTACGCTAATGGATTGGTTCCGAGATTCGAACTCAGTGACCTACTGACTCTAAGTCCTATTAGATTAGTGAGTTCTATCCTCACTTGGTGACTTAGTAGAGTGGCCTTTGACCAGGGCTGAGCTAATGCGAATCATAGACCCATAAGTACTCCTTCCCTGCTCATTCGCTCCCTTGTAGCTTTACAAGAGACAATGATTTTTGTTCCCATTCCCGGAAGAGAACCGAACGAATCACTTTTTATCCACATCTGTGTCAGAAGTGGATTCATGTATTCCAAAGCCTATCAGTCAAGCTGGGTTTGAACTCGTTTCACCGATTCCATTCTTTGTGCCTGTAAGTTTTACCCCCTTCTTACTCTTAGGTGAAAGTTCACCCTTTTATTCACTTTCTTCAGCTTCGTAGTTGGTCTGGCTGGCTGGCTGGCTGGCTATCAGCTGGCTATTTAGGTATCACATGTACCAGACATATCAATGGAGCTGAAAGTTTCAGCATTTACCCCTACTTGTATATAGAAATTAACGTATTTTAAAAACTTTTAGTGGGGATTAAATTTACAATGCAGATTTATACTAAATCGACTCCTGAGTTTGTGTCCAGCAGCATTCATGTTTGTTTTTTGAAAATTTGGACTTAATTAGTGATAATTGCCTAACACAAGGTGAGAGAAGCGGCTTATTCACTGATCACCTCTTTTCCTTTTTTTTTCATTGATCACCCCTAACATGACACGCAGCCAAAAGACGCTGGACACGTTACGGTTTCTATTGATTGACTAACCAGACCTGTAAATACTCTTTTATTTTTGAATTGATACATTCCAGATTGTATTATGAGGCAGGAAACACTTGACTTCAAAATAAACGGTCTTCGGCATTTTGATGTCCCTAAAATACATTCAAGTACCTATTTATAATTCGGCTGTTACTATTTTTTTTTTTTTTCACATACTTGACTATTGACTTGTTGAGAGAACAACTTTGCCGTTGCTGGGCCCGTTCGGAAGAGGCTAAAAACGTTTAAATTTTCCTTTGATGCTTTGAAGGAAAATGCCAGTCTTTCGATCGCAGCATGTGTTCGTTTGATTTGTTTCCCAAGGATGCTTGAATTCTGAAGAGTGAGTTATGGAAAGCAAAGAAGAATCTGAATTCTCGAAGAGAGGTCTTTTTTTGAATTTTACTTGAAAGAATAACCAGGAATTAAAAAAAAAGAAACATGGAGGAAAAGAATGGTTCAATTGAAGACGTAGGAAAGGTTAAAAGCGAGTAAATAAAAAAAAAGGAAAAAAAACAAGCCTATGGAGACATACTCAACATCTATTTCTATTCCGACCGAAGATGATTACTTGCAACTTTTATATTGTTTATATGATAAATAACAAAAGTCATAGATATATTACTTATTTAGAATTGATATATTTCTTCATCAAAATATCAGACTATCTGCGCATTTTTAACAAATTTTCGTAGATATTTAAGACTTGATAGTTTGGCTGAGTCTGTGAGAGAGCAGCCTGTTCGTCATTTCAAATCACGTGAGGGTGATGTTAATTTTTGATTCTGTGATAAGGTAACAGAAAAAAAACCGTGAAGAGCTCACTCCCAAAGGTGATGATTGTTCTTGTTCTTATTAAGGTAGAAAAAAAAACCAAATCATCTCCAGCCTCCGACGTGGACTGGAGTTTGACATCTAAGAGAAAAAGTAGAAATAAACATTATGGAACAGTTCTTACATCATCACCAGTCTTTTATCGTTTTGTCGTTGGACATAAACCTCCCCAAAGATTCGCCAAACCTCTCTAACGTGGGCATCGCTGAGCCTATACTTTCTGAACCTGTCTAGTTCGTCTTGTCATCTTATATTCTGCCAGCCTCAGTTTCGCATATGATCTCTATGGATCTACGTTGTGAGTTGTGTTGTCAATAGGTTGTCTGCCGTTCATGCAACATGGCCAGTTCATTACACTCTCAAAAAAGAAGAGAACAACTGAAAATGAAATAAATAAAAAGGCTATTTCAACCAATGGTTTTTGACTACGGGGGCATGCCCCTTCCTAGGGGGTAGCGTGAGTAATTTCTAAAAGGGGCACAAGTCCGGAGGAAAAAAAGTAACATTTCTTCTAATAATTTTGGGCGTTCTCTTAAGACGTGTTTGTATATCATGATGGAGATAATGTATTTATTTTTTAAAATATCCTGGATTTGCAGTACCCATTCCGAACTAATCACTTGGTTCCAAGTGTAAGAGGGTGTGGAGGCAAGGTTCAACCACTGAAAGGCGGCGTGGTGTTTAAAAAGTTGAGAACCACTAGTCGAGACGACATTGTTAGTAAAAATCAACAAAAATCCAAGTGCTGGAAAATCTAGGAGACTTGTTGCCACTTGACCTTGGGTAAGCGCCACTAGTTCCTACGGATATGAAAACAAGTGGAGATAATGATTTTTTTTTAAATTGGAAACAGGGATGATCAATTAAATAGTTACTTCTCTCACCTCACTAAAAATGTCTGAATTTTCAATAAACAAGCGTGAATGATGCAGGCTACAAACTAAAGAACACTTTTTGAATTAACTTACTTTGCAAATTGATTCCCCGCCGAAAACAACTATTCAGGTTGAGCAGATTTAAAATAGGAAAAAAAGTTTTTCTCTTGATATAATAAAGAGTAAATGCTGAAGTTTTCAACCCTCTAGCTCCATTGATGCAGCCTGTGCACCTCATACATAAGCATCCAGGTTGACCTACCTATAAATTGAAGAAATCTATGTTAACAGTTTTAATTACAATTTTGGTTGACGCTCTCTAAGAAAAGAAAATGGGAAAGGACTTATCACGAGGAAAAATGTGAACAAGACATTGTGATATGATTAGGAATTGATCAGAATATGGAAGCCTTTTCTTTTGATTTCAAGACGGAAATGATATTTCCGAAAGCAAGATTTCTTTCTTTCTTTGTTCTTTCCGTCTTCCATACTTTATTTCCTTTTTTAATCCTCTATCTGTACTATTCTGTCTCCCAATCTTGCTTGGTTATAAGACACCCCCTCCTTCATTGGCCTTCATATCTCTCTTTTGGTTTTGAATTGTAGTTTTTGCAATCCCTTCTTTCTCCTTTTCTTTCCTTTCTCTTTCTTCCTTTGTATTTATACGTTCTTTCTCCCTCTCTTTCCTTTCTCTTTCTTCCTTTGTATTTATACGTTCTTTCTCCCTCTCTTTCCTTTCTCTTTCTTCCCTTGTATTTATACGTTCTTTCTCCCTTTCTTTCCTTTCTCTTTCTTCCCTTGTATTTATACGTTCTTTCTCGCTATCTTTCCTTTCTCTTTCTTCCCTAGTATCTATTCGTTCTTCTTTTTCTTTTTCTTTCAATTTTCTTTCTTTTTCCCTTTCTTTTTTAAAAAAAATTTATTTGTTGATATTTCCTTCGTTTTCATTCCTTCCTCACTTCGTTTTGGATTTTCAATCGCCGTTCGTGTGCGTGCGTGTGCGTGCGCGCGCGTGTATGTTTGCGGATATAATGATAGACTCGAATACACGTGTATGAAGCAGGATAATCATAGAAAGATACATCTATAAGGAAAGAATTTGATGGAAAGTAAGTCTCTCTTTCTCTTTCTCTATCTCAGTCTGTCTATCTGTCAGTTTGTCTGTCTGACTGTCTCTCTCTCTTTCTCTCGATCTATCTATCTATCTATCTATGTATCTACCTGTCTGTCTCTCTCACTTTATATATATATATATATATATATATATATATATACATATATATATATATATATATATATGTATATATATATATAAAACGTAATGTATAAGTTACATATTGGCAATTTTGTTATCACTTATCAGTATCACGCGGCCATTATGTCAGATGAACAACATTTTTTCTATTAATTTCCAACTTTTATATCCAGTTAGTCTTGTTTTATGGGATATTTTCCTTATATTTTGTGAATCTCATTCTTCAAGGTATATGTGAGTTTGTGTGTGTGTACTCCTGCGTGTGTGTGTGCCTCTGTAAGCCTCTTTGTGCGCGTGTGTGTGTGCCTCTGTAAGCCTCTTTGTGTGTGTGTGTGTGTGTGTGTGTGTGTGTGCCTCTGGGTCAATGTCAATATTTGGTTTGGCCAGTGCTTAATTGGGGTTTCGGATAGGGATGGGTTTTTTATGATAGATTGCTATTTTTGTTGGTTGGTACGGTGTTCGTTGTATTATCATGAGGGACGTTGGGAGAGTCCGTGGGTGTAGTCTGATTTCCATTTTTGAGGTTGGTCTCCTGGGGTTAATGGTAATGTGGGTACAGTCATGGATAAAGTGAGTTTCAAGTTAACATTCTGAATATATATATATATATATATATATATATGTGTGTGTGTGTGTGTGTGTGTGTGTGTGTGTATATATATATATATATATATATATATATATATATATAAAGGACTAAGAGAAAAAGATGGAAAAAAAAAACATCTATAATGTTTCTCCATCGAGTGTAATTCAAGGCAGCGTCTATTTAAGCGAACTTTGACCTTAAGAGATCCAATATCCTGCTAATCAGACCGCCTTTTTTCCAGTCATTAGGTGATATCAGCTGTTTCTCGTGAGTAGCATTCACGTGAGATCATGTCGGGAAAGGGGCAAGCGTCGCAGAATGGATCTACTAGTTTTTCGACAAATATGGCAGCTACCTCAAATATCATTTGTTTTTTTTAATTACCTTGATACGGTAGACTCCTGTTATCATGGCAAACTCGGGGAGTACCATTATGATAAATATACTGTTATAACGCATTGATTGAAATATACGACAAGTGCGTTGTTTACTTTTCAGTTTGCTCGGGAAAAGGTTATAATCTCCGACAACAATCTTGCAGAATATGAAAAACTAAAAAACAAAAAGTGCCGTTAAAACACTTTTGTCGTTATTTAGTACCGCTGGAGCGAGTGCCGTAACAACGAGGGTCCACTATACTTGCAGAGCAGTTAGTTAATAGTAAATGTATCACAATGATTATATACACACAAACTGACTTCTCGTTGAAACCAATGAACATTTATATCAGATCTTAGTGAGATCGATGTTATATAATGTTTTTGAACACAGACGTGAGTAGGCTTTTCTGAATTGTTTTTTTTTAATCATTTCCAGAGAACCAAAGTTAATGACAAGCAAAAGTGTTCAGACCGTTTATTTGATTCAAGCTTTGGAACTTGTTTAACTTTAGTATGTCCAGATTTGTATTGGTATCAGCGTACCAATGGGCGTGAAAATCAATCTCCCGTTAATTCTCGTGCAGTCATGGCAGATTTTCGGACATTCCCATTACGTGACATAAGTTTGGTCCTTTGTCATAATCGTGCAATGAAAATTAGGGATGGAAGAAAAAGCCCTTCTAAACGAACCATGAAATAAAAAAAACTTTAATGTTGATAAACTCATTGATTGATATCTGGGAGTCACACATACGAGCAGATCTGATATTTATAAACGACGACACTGACTGAAATAGTTAGACACTTATGGTTAACTGGCAGACTCAAAAATTAACATAATTGTAGCAGTTTTCCTCTAAATATTAGTATTCCTTAACGAAAGTAAATGTTTTGACCTTACTAAAAAATTACGTTTGAAAAATCCACTAAAAGTGAAAATAGCATCTATTAAAAATTCCTCTCAAGTGGGAATTAACGATTTCCGTATTCAATAATAATAATAATAATAATAATAATAATAATAATAATAATAATAATAATGATAATAATAATGATAATAATAAAATTGATTGATTTTTCAGATCTCATGACAAAAGATTAATAATTAATTATTTAGACAGTATCTGTCGAGGAAATCTCTCGTAAATGACTTCAATTAATTACAAATTATAAGTGAATTTCAATAATCATGGACATAAAAAATACTTTGAAAGCTCTATTTAAAGAAATGATTCAAGTTCAGTTGTAACTGCTTCAAAAAAGTTTAAAGCATTAGTATTATTTGAAAACTACTAGTGGCTTCAAATAACCGTGAATTATAACTGATTTCGTATAATTACAGACAATAAAAGAAAAAAAAATGAAGTTATTATTTCTGTGCCGGGTATAGATGCAGTTAGTGTAACTTAGTGTGGAATGTGTATTTTCCTGTGTATTACTAAATTACTACTTTGACTGAATATGAATTTCATCCTTTCCGGAACCTCTACCTTTTAGAGGAAAAGTAACTCTCACAGGTGAAGACAGTAAATCGGCTCAAAAGAGGGAGGTTGATTTACAAAGTCTGTATAACACAAAATCGATCAATACTTTATGTCAGTGCGTATGATACCAGATGTTCGATTCCCAACTCAAATATATTTCTAAACTTGACCCTTACATTGCAACCATGTTCAGGTTTCGAAACTGTATTGCTCGACAGCTTATAGTTTTTACACGAATTGAAGATTTACGACGTGCACTTAATTTTGAACTTGGCCCTCATTCCATGATTTTATGTGTGTATGTCAGAAAAAGTGTTTGATACTTGTCAGTTTATAGTTTGGGGATTTTTTCATGTGGTTTCAATGAACATAGCCTTGATTTCTTTGGGGAATATTTCATGTTGGAGAAACCTAAAATTTAAAATTTATGCCTAAATACGCTTATTTTAAAATTAAAAAAAAATATTGAATAAATTTCAATACTAACCCGAAACCAAAACAAGCCCTTACCATAAACCTTCCCAGTTGCACTAGAGGCATATCTCTAACAGTTGGAAAAAATGTCAAATTCAAATTCAATATAAGACTGGTATTTAATCCGAAAACAAAAACTTTTTTTTGAAACAGTAGAACAAAATTCGCCTACGGAAAACGTTTCTTTATTTGAATATGGGGATGCCTACTATTAATGAGTCAACGGGCAAAATAAGTTTTTAGTTTAACGCTATACATACATCGCAAATCGCAGCCGTTCTCACATAAAGATTGACACAAATTGGAAAATCAGTTTTATTCCATGACGTAGTTACGTAAAGACGGGCAACGTTGTTGTTATTTTTACTTCATGTTTTTAGATGTTTACATCGAATATTTGATGGACGTCACTAGGGGCTTAGTGACAGGAAGTCGCCTCAAATCTCTAGCACCTTCCTAAATATCCTGACACATGTCATCAATGACGGAGTTCGGAGAGTCCCAGTGCTTCATCCTATTTTCAAACTTGATTCTAGTGGGGGTTTTTTTGCGCGGATTCACGTGCATCAGTTATAATGGCCTCAACCCTAACCCTCAAATTCTATAGCTAACTCGATACTCTGGTGTTATAACGGGTATTATAACAGATTTTTCTGCCGGTGTCACAGGCTGATATTCAACTTAATGTGATGGATCAGGGTTTCGAATGCTAGTTTTGTCAAACTCCAGTTTAAAGTTGATTTTGTTTTTCTACAGTAACAAGAACAACAAGAACAACCCTCAGCATAATGATACGCGCAAACAGATATGTAAAATCCGCATAATCCTGCTGCGATTTGAAATCACGACCAAATATTTGTCAGGATGCTGGCTAGCTAATTGAGTGAAATTGACAAGTCTTAGTTTTTAACAAAACTTAATCGTACAGATACGCACGGGTTTATTTCTTTCTAATAAATAAGTACATTTATTCGAGAATAGATGTTTTATATGATTTTTCTTATCTATTACTCATACAATACAAAAGTTGCAGTAATCATCTTCAGTCAGGATTGACATTGGAGTGGACTTTGATACTGAAGCAACTATTGTTGTTTGAAAAGGAGACAGGCTTTCTCTAATTTGAGAACTAATGTGTTTATTCTAATAAGGACTATAATCTGAGAATTATTGAATTTGAGGTCAGTGTTTGGTTCTAATTAATAGCACGGATTTCGAATATTACAAAAATTTTTTATTTCAAGCAGACAGGCTTCACTACTCGAAGATTTTCCATGCGTGCTAAGAAGACAAAAAGGATTATAATCAAAGAAACTGAATACTGAATTCTGTAAGACAGATAAGTCAATTGAACCCATAGGCATCAACAAAGATAAACGTTTTTTTTCTCTCGCTTTCTTAACTAATTCATTCTTTCTTTCGCTTTCTTAACTAATTCATTCTTTCTTTGCAAAAAAAAGACAACTATTGATTATATATTTTCAGACACACACACACAGGCGCACACGCACACACACACACATGCATATTCACACATGCACACGTACTCACGCATATACAAACACAACGGAACATTGGAAAGAAAGGATTGCTTTCTGCTATACATGACAGAGTAGGTCAGCGATGTGCACATTGGCAAAAGGTTATCGATTAGTTCGATAGGTCAGTGTGATAAAGGCAGGGACTAATCACTGTATTCAACGGGGGGAGGGAGGGTACCAAGATGGATGCAAAGTTCTGAAGAGACAAGACGGACCAACGGGCGACGGAGACAGGGCAGCGCCCGGGGCCCCTCTGGAAGCTGAAGAGAAATAAAAGATGTCCGAAAGGACTCTGAAATGGTAGAGTTTTGTTGAAACAAGAGATTTTTTTTTGCATTGACATACACAACTCAATGGTTAGAGCAGATAAAATCTGGAAAGGTCGCGATCAGTGTGCTTGAAAACAAGTTGACGAGTAGACACAATATGTGCGTAGTTTGGTCTCAACAAGGGTTGACAATATATATATATATATATATATATATATATATATATATATATATATATATATATGTATATATATATATCAAATTGAAAGTTTCGAGAAAAAAAGCATATTTGAACATTCTCTATTTGTAATGTACTCACGTCTCACAACATGGATCCGCAGAGATCACATAAGAAACCGGGGCTGACAGAACACAAGATGGAGAGATGAACTGGACAGATTCAGGAAATACTGGCTCATCGATGCCCATGATAGGGAATTGTGGGGAATCCTGGGGAATGTCTATGTCCAACGACGGTCGTTAAAAGATTGATGATGATGATGATGATAACGCAAAAAGCTCGACTTTCCATTCAATATATGCATGAATATATATATATATATATATATATATATATATATATATATATATCTTGTGAGTGCGTGTTTGCGTGCGCACACCTGTGCCACTGAAGGGTTTTCGATAATTTGTATTGAGTGGTCAATCAGTCAACTTAGGTAGCGTTTCTTTGCGTCTGGTCAGACCTTTCACAAATTTCCCGAAATTACCCAAACAGGAAATAAATTTTCCCAATTTTGTTTTCTCTTTGCGGAAGTCATATCGCACTTTGAGTTGCCAAAGTTTTTTGGTAGGATTGTGCATATTCACACACATGACTAGAATATTTTTGAAGGTGACCATTTGCTATATATATATATATATATATATATGTATATATATATATATATATATATATATATATAGATAGATAGATAGATCGATAGATATATGGATAGATATATGGATATAGTGTTATAGTAATATAGAAAATCTTATTTGAAATGAGCTTCTGTCGTTATTTAGGCCTTATTCGGGTTATTTGAGGAACGCTTCGTTTAATTGGCTAGCCAGGTCGTACGTTCGATTCCTGCTGCAGCCCCATTTTCTTTAATAGTTTATTCTATTTACGTTGTTAAAGCCACATGATGCATTCACCGTATGGATAACCGGCGATAATTTCAAATAAGTATTTCAATATAATATAATGCAATTTATATTCATTCTATCAGATCATACACCCATTTCCTAATAACACATGCATACACACACACACACATATATATGCGAGTATACGTCGATTCCTGCAGCAGCCCCATTTTCTTCAATTGTTTACACTGTCTAGGCCGAGTGTTACATTCTCCATGTAATAATGGATGAACATTTCAAATAAGTATTTCAATATAATATGACGCAACTTATAATCATTCTGTCAGATCATATATCCATTTCCTAATAACGCACACACACACACACACACATACGCATATATATATGCATGTATGTATATATATATATATATATATATATATATATAATTCACGCAAGTGTGTTAAGGAAAATAGTTGTATTTTAATTTAATTTATTCGACAAATATTTTTCATTTTTCGGATTCATCAAAGAAGCAATTTCCAATTAAACAATATTAAAATGTTCGTCCATTTCAAGTAATAACATCCCACGGTATGAAAATGTGTGAGTGGTAAACGCCAAAAATTCCAAAATTTTGAAGAAAATGCGATGGTCAAATGGATCCATATAATTGAAAAGCCATAATTAGGGAGCATGAACAATGATCAACTTCAGGGTTATGTCGTGCTAATTTTAAAATATTTGACGTTTGTTATGGTAATATAACTGTTTTGTATCTAAATCCCCGAAAAGGTTACATGGTAAACAACTAGTGATCCCAACAAGAAAAATTAACAGAAAGCAACATAATATCTAATTCTGTGTAAGACATGAAAACCCTGTGAAAATCTCACATTAATTGCTTTAACAGATATTTGGAAATGATTTACTGAAATTACCTAAAATTGAATTCTTTTACATCAGCTGTAAAGCTTTCTAGACTATATATATATATATATATATGTATATATATATATATATGTATATATATATATATATATATATATATATATATATATATATATATATATATATATATAAGGAAAATTTAGCAGCGACATTTTTTGAAAACTAGAATGAATACACATGTGATAAGCTGTTATCTGTCAGTAACTTTTGCACATACCTTGTGTTTTCATGTTTGTGTTTGCCTGTGTTCGTCTTTCATTATAACCACGTCATGGCAATTTTCTTCGTTTCACTAGCATGCTTTAAGTCTCCCATAGCCTTGGGCACAGGGTCATATGCTTAAAGTGCAGGGTCTTAAGTACATGATTACACGCTTCATGTTCTGAGTTCTTCGACACGTTCTGCGGCACAGGGCGTTAATTTTCATTTTAGATAGTTTATCTATCAAGTGCCAAAAGGCGTTAATTGCGTAACGATCCGATTTTTTAAATTCGCGCTTTGACTTCATCTTGTTCTCTGATCACAGCCGTGACTTATAATAATAATTGAGACACAATATAATCGCTGGAAAGCATTTCTAAAGATGCGGAGCAGTTTCTGGGGAACTCACATTATTCTAATTCTACTCTACTTTTACCAAGGGGAAAAAAAATAAACGTTGGCACTGAAGTTGTTAACTAAAGGCTCTTGAGTACAGAGTCTCACATTTTACAGAGCCTCAAGTACAGCATCTCACTCTCCAAGTGCTGGGTCTCAAGTATAGGATGACACGCTTCAAATACTGGATCTTGAATAATGGGTTACGCACTCGTTCAGTACAGTTTCGCACGCTTTAAATGTAGTACAGACCAATCTTAAAAATAGCCCAGGAGCTTCGCTGTAAAGCACTGGTTAGGGAGAGATCCTTACAGACCATAATTGATATACACAGAAAAAAGTTTTCCTTAAAAACTACTTAAATAAATTATTCAGATGAAAAATATTTGGTAACCTAAATTCATCAGTTTGTTTCGAATTAAATGTTGGGTAGAATATTATCAATATTTCTTTGATAAAAACTAATAAATTTGCGAGTGATATATAATAGTAATTTTCAAAGATTTTTTTTCAAAGAATTTTTCATCAAAGATTTTACTACGTCACACTTTTTCCAGTGTTGTGAGTTCGATTTTCAGTGGCTCTCGAACAATTGTAGCTTTGGGCTGAACTAAATACAATTTAACTGAAAGAATATCAACTTCAAGATTCTATGTCTTATTTACCCTTCAATGCAGAACCGATACAAGGGCTGACACCCAAGTATTACTGCGTTCAACGATCGTTATCAATACGCTTATAACCCATTTTTTTGCCGTACCATCGAATCTTCTGTTATATCTTCTGGGTTTTATACGAACTGTGTTAACGATGTGATACCAAAAAGTACAGACAAAAATGATTTTTTTTATCACCCTTTCACAGAGTAATGCCCAAAGCATCATTTTGATGTTGTTCTTAAACTAATGCCCTGAAATCTTTATTTGCTGTTTCTGTCAGGGACGTAGCCATATTATAACGTTAGGGTAAGCGATCGAAAAAATGACCCCCCCAGACACGCATCAAATAACTTTAGAATGTACGTCTTTTTTTTTTTCGTGTTTAAAATCAGGACGCAAAGAAGATACAAAAATAAAGGAAGAACATAATTGTTATTTTCATTTTAAAATCAAACCATGATGAAAGAAAAAAGATGAGATTCAACTATTTTATCACACGAGGAAATAAAAGAATTTCCTTTTTGAAAAGGCGCCACCCTTCGAGCTCAGAGTAAGCGACTGCTCCTTTGCTCCCCCTTTCCCGATATCACTAGTTGCTACAAATCGAACTCCGACAATAGTCTTGTGAGAATATAAGATCTACGTGCCGTTAGAACGAGTGTGTCGTTAGATAGAGCCGTTAGAACTAGTGTCGTTACAACAAGAGTTTACTGTATATTGTCTCCGTTTTACCCCCGGCATCTTGGCTTACACAATGGCCTTTATTTGACAATTCTATTGTTGCTTTAAAGTTGGTCTTCTGAACATACTGACAAGACTTCCTGAGAATAAAGGTAAAAAAGAAAGATTTGTCGTAGTTGCCCAAAGTATTCCAATTGTTTCTCTGTCACTTCTATCGCATTTCTACGTCAGAAGAAACAACAGAATCCAGCATGCGAAATCAATCTCTTATTCACGAATACACAAAATATCCAGGGTCAACGGTCAGGATGTGCAGATATAAATGGGCAATCTATTGAACACTTGAGTCAGGCACAAGGTCAGACTAACGAGGCTACTGAGCGGGTTCACCGCAGCGATGTTGGCATATGCAACGCCGAGGATATTCAATAAGCATTGCACAAATTCCGCCTCAATAGGGTGCAGTGTGAGGATCAAAATCACCGCATTGATACAGGCTAAGCTTTCTCTGACACAAGGTTAGACTAAGCAGGGTACTGACTGAGGATCGTACAAACTACAGCAATAATGACACGTGAGATACTAGTTCAGCTTTGCACAGCACCAAGATGTAGAAGATGCAAGCGGCCGAGCGGCTAACTATCTGGAAAATAGGATCTTTAAACCGTATTCAAATCCTGGTTGAGTGAGTTTGCGTTAACTTTGCTCTAATACCCCCTGGGAAAGGCATGTATCCATCTTGTCAGCACGGTGTGGCATAAATACATGTCTTGTTATTACTTGAGGAAGGTTAACGGCTGCGACCGGACTTTGAAGACTGATGAAAAAAATTGGGGGAAGTCAGAATTTTTTTTTCTATGAACAACTGAGTATCTTGAAATTTCAAGAAACCCCGATATTTTTTGCTAGATTTTCGGCTCGAAAAATTAGATTCATTCTTGTAACTATTATTCTTAGCCCGAGAAAAAGAACCAATTATTTTGGAACATCTCTTCTGTTCCACGAACTAATGACAACGTAATTAATGGACAGAACGAGAGAGAAAGGCGTTAACACATGTTCTCAGACTGTGGGATGTCTCGCTTTCTTGATGGGTGGAGGGCGTCAAGACCAAAAATCGAGAGATAGAAAGAAAGTGAATGTTGAAAGAAGGAGAATGCAGATTTCGACGCGGCCTGGAAAGACAGACACCTCGTACTTGTTTTTGTGTTACTGATTTAAGTGTTTCTCTTGTCAGAATAGTACGAAAACAAACAATGCTGAACTGAGGTATTGAAGCGTAGTTCGTGAACCTTTCACAAGTAATTAGCATTACACGTATCTGAAGGGCTTTTTTTTTTTCTTTTTGGCTGAAAGGAAGAGGTAAAACGGAATTAGTAAATGTTATGTTGGGGATTTAAGGGTGGGGATGGAGAAGCTGTCAGCTGTGGAAGAAGAAGAAGAAGAAGAAGAAGAAGAAGAAGAAGAAGAAGAAGAAGAAGAAGAAGAAGGAGGAGGAGAAGAAGAAGAAGAAGAAGAAGAAGAAGAAGAAGAAGAAGAAGAAGAAGAAGAAGAAGAAGTCACTCATAAAATAGGTCCACAATAACGATCCAGAGAATTACAATTTACAAGTACCGAACTGACTGAAAGAAGAGAAAGAGTAATTACTAAAACGATTTGAGCACATGTAAGAATGAAAAAAATAAAATGGAAAAAATGAATAAAAAAAAAAGTGAAAGCGAGGGGAAGGAAAGAATCAAGTGGAGATAGAAAGAAAGTCTAAAGAAAGAAGGAATGGAGAGGGGAGGAGACGAAGAAGCACGGAAGGGAAGGAAGACAATCAAGAGAGAGAGAACCAAGGAGGCAGGAATGAAAGAAGGAGAGAAAGATAAAAAAGAAAGAACAAAATAGAGAGAGTAGAAAAGGGGTTGGAAAAGGTAAAGAATTAAAAGAAACGAAGAAAGGAAAGAGAAAACAGGACTGAGGAAAGAAAGAGTTATAGGGGAAAATAATGAAAGAACGAGAGAGATGGAAGAGACGAAAATGAATGAATGGATGAACGAAATAAAAAGAGAAGCAGAGTAAGTAATCATTCTAAGAAAGGAAGAAATAAATAGAAGGAAGGGGCGAAAGAAAGGGATGAAGGAAAGGAGACAATGGAAAAAAGAAAGAAAACTGAAGTAAATGAAAGAGGTAATTGAAAGGATTGAAGAAACAAATAAAACAGGAAAATGAAGGAAAACATGCAAATTTAATAGGTAGGTGTGAATGCAAGTGTTAGTGTGTGTGCATAGATAGATGGATAGATAGATATATGAATAGACAGATAGATAAATAGACCGATGGATAAATAGATTGATAGATGAATAGATAGATATATGAATATGAGCAGGCTGAGATAGATAGAGATAGATATGAACAGACTGAGATAAATAGATAGATGGATAGATACGAACATACTGAGATAGATGCATAGATAGATAGATAGATAGATAGATAGATATGAACATACTGAGATAGGTAGATAGGTAGATGGATAGATATCAACAACATTCCTGAATAGATAGATAAATAGATAGATGATGGCACACTTAGATTAATAATAATTGAAGGAGAGAAAGAAAGAAGGAGGGCGAAGGAAAGGAAGATAGATATGGCGACGAAATTTGAAAAAAAAAACAAAAACAAAAAAAATGTCCCACGTCAAAAAGTGAAAGAAACTTGAAAAAGAAGAAGATTACTGATCACGGAAAAAGAGGCTAAAACAAAACTTTTCCTTCAGTAATTTTTTTCATTCAACGAAAAAGTATCTGTTACATTCCGTCTCTCTTGCGCAGAGTATACAAACATTCCTTGTGACGAGATCGTTTCAGAGTCGGATGGGTGGCACATTCTCGACGTTTCGATCTTTGCACCTGCGACTTGTCGATGGAGGAACTTACCCAGTTGAACTTTCTTTGATTGTAGGCCAGAACAGTAGGGTCGGGGACAAAGTGGGTCAGTTGGCATGGGCCCACGATTTCGAGAGAACCTACCTCCCCCCCTTGCTAGAACAAAGCAAACGAAGGATCCTTTTGTAAAGAATATTGATATTGTAAAAAGAAGGAGATGAATCAACGAAGGAACATTTGGCTCAAAATACGCCCTATTTTAAAGACGGTTCATTAAAGTTTAATACGGATGAATTTCGAAAAGAGACTAGGCAGAAATGTACTGTTGTATTCCATCATCATCAATATCATCATCATTTTAGCACCCACCATCTGACATGCCCAGGATTCGCCAAACCTTTCTATCATAGGCGTCACGGAGCTAATACTTCTTCAACATGTCTACTTAGTTACGCCATCTTATTTTTTGCCGATCATAGTTTCGCATATGATCTCTGAGGATCCAAGCTGTGACTCAGGATGCCCATCAATTGAAACTCTTCCAACATATCTTGCTATATCAGTTTTCTAATGAATTTCATGATAACTCTGACTCCGGTTTTTCTTTCTCTTATATACTGTGCTATCTTGTGATCTCTCCAGGTGATTTCGAGCATGACCCCCTCTTATGCACGTTCTTATTGCATATCTCTACACTATTGTCTTTTCCCGGTGAGTAAATATAATGTGTGATTTCTTTCTTTTTGTTTCTCTGTCTGTAACAATAGAATCTTCATCTCGAAGGTAAGAATTTTTCTAATTAGAATATCTTCTACCCACCATTTGAAACAATGTAAACAGACACTTTTGTTTACATTCCCTCAAACTGGGATCATTATCAGGAGCGTCATATAGTGATGTGCCCTTAATATGATCGGGTCGGCTTTCTACACAAAATGGCGATTTTGATTCTATAATAACTTTTTGCTAAACACAACTAATTTAATAAGATCTGTTTCATCTTACAAGGAACTTTCGGAATAACTTCTTATCTAACACAAAGTTACGAGAATTGCTCTTGAATACGTTAGATACAGAGTTGTAACAAATTCAAAAATTTTTCCCCTGGTTTATGCTTACACTTGAAATTTCATTCTTTGAAAATTAGTGTCTTGTCGATTTTGTTGATGGCAGTACATTTTTCTTGTTGGTTTAAAGGTTATGCTATAACCAGCAGGGAAGTCACCATGTTTAAGTCAAATAACAATCTAGTTGCTCACCTAAGAGTTATTAAATGACTTCTAAAAAGTAAAATAAAATCATAATTGTGAAGAAAACGGGACCAGTAGGAGAAATGCATTCGTGCAGATTTTGTTACTATGATTGTAAAAACTTGAAAAAAATAGAATATTCTAACATAAGATAGACGAAAACTTTTCAAAGCTGTGGCAAAATTGAGTAATCTTAAATAACTTTTATTACATGTTGGTCGAATATGTCACTAAAGATAGCTATTTTGTGCCATTGCACGAATACTTTTTCGTCAATTCCATGTTGAAATATTCTTGTTTAATGTATTACAATCACATTTTGCAGGTATGCATTTTTTTCTTACTACTGATACATAGAACACGTATTAAGAAATGGATACATCTGGTCCAACAGAGTGAATTATAAATTGCGTTATATTACATGAAAAAAAGTCATTTGAAATTATCTCCCGCCATTACACGATTAATGCATCACTCAACTTAGACAACGTAAATAGAATGAACAATTAAAGAAAATGAGGCCGCTTCAGGAACTGAACCTGCCGCCGATATGATAGCCGCTTCAACGTAGCAATCATTTGCCTTTGAGCTAAACAACCGCCGCTAATGCAAACGCTAAAAATTACTGCTTTCAATCCAAATTCTCATATTGTCTATTCTCAGACAGTTATGTATTAAAATATGGATATATGTGACCCGACAGAACCTGCCACCGATAGGATAATTGTTTCAACGTAGCGATGCTCTTATATTCGATATCGGATGCTGTTTAGCTCAGTAGTAAGAGCATCAATATGGTGAAGCCGCTACCCTATCGGTGGCAGGCTCAATTCCTTCGGCAGCCCCATTTCCTTTAATTGTTTATTCTATTTACGTTGTCTAGTTAGAGTGATACATTGACCGTGTAATGACGGAAGATGATTTCAAAAAGTGCTTCTATATGATATAACGCAATTCGTAATTCATAGAAGAAAATGCACATGAAAACCATGTTAATTTCCTGTGTACTGTTCCAACTTTTGTATGTGTACCACAGAAGCAAGTATTCATTTACCAAGCTTTCCCTACGAGGACAAGAAGTGATATGATGATAGTTCCCAAATTTGATTTTGTCCCCGTAAATAGTATTGCGAAGGCAAAAGAGTGAGCCTGACCCTCCTCCTTTAATGCAATCAGTAATTGCAACCTTTGTGTATACTGATTTCCTGAGACTGAGCGAAGTAATCTTTCTGGAGGTCTCAGGACAAATCCTGTTCTCTGTGCATAGCAATACCTATGTAGGACAATGACGGGGGAGGGATTTCTTGGTATATTTGCGTACTGCAGCTGCAGCAAGGAAAAGAATGAAAGATGCAAAACACATGTCGGGATTCAAAATCGAACTTTCGTTTTTCTTCTTCGGCAGACGGAAATGAATCGATAGTCTTCACTTAGAGACCGAACCGAATCCTAGCTCACAGAGAGAGAGAGTGGGGGAGGGAGTTAATCAGTCCGTCTACTGCCGGTGGCCATACACCGTCTGACCCTTTTTTTTCTGGTCTACTTTCGTCCGGTCTGCTACTCAAGTCTAACTTGGTGCCCTATTAATAGGCAAGGCTCTCTTTCCTATCACTCCTTATTTTACTAAATCAACTCACCGTCTTCTCTTACCTGATACTGGTACTAAATAATAATTTACTCTTTTCTCTCCTATTTTCCTCCTGCGTTCTTTCGTCTCTCACGCCACTCAACTTACTATCTTTCTTACTCCCGCCGTAAGAATCCTTTCCACTTTCTTCCTCCGAATGTCTTTTTAATTAAATGGCTTTGACTGGCTATTTATCTGTAGGGGTTCCAATTGACCGCACTTTCTCTTGTCAATAAATCTACTTGAGATGTTTCTATTGTCTTTTTGGCGACTGAAAAAGTATGTTAATACACTTCACATACACCAATGCAAGAAGTATCTTTCAAAAAAATGCCATTCAAAAATAAAAAAACAAAAATATAAGAATGAAATTGAATATTCAATTAAAGAGTCCCCAACAGTCCTCGTACTGTAACACCGATCCTCAGTGAATCCTCATCGGTTACGGTGAATCATTTGAGAGAAAGATACAGCTGGAATACGTAGATTTGAAGAGCACCGTCGATGTCATTACATACCTGACTACATGTAAACGACGGTTTGCCTCATATAGCTTATTAACACATACTTTATTTGAAATGCTCAATGATCAATTACTATTTCAATTGATATCAACAGTAAACATGATGTATCATTCAGTCGATTATCATTAACTGAATTTCATCTACTATCCGTTAATACACGTATGAGTTCATCAAATATTGTCGATAAAGAAAATATCCATTTCCTTACAATACAAAACCGAAATACAAAGGGAGATAATTGAGCAGTCATCACTTATCATTATCAGCTTTTGTCATGACTACGTGAGTTTCATTATAAAGAGGGGCTTGCAGATAATTTTTGCCATTAAATTTTGCATTAATCGTTCTAGTTCTTTCATTGTATTCTGTCAGCAGTAAGTATATAATGTACACTGAATATATCTATATATTACATCTATCCTAAATCATATGAATTTAGCACTGATCGCAAAATTAATTAATGAGCAGTTTGAAATTGAGCCGATATTTCTTATCTGGCCAGGGACTATAACCAGTTTTGCATGGATCTGTTCCTTGGGCCCCGTGTCTGTGCTCTCTTCTGGTTCTCAAGCAGGTATTTTGAATTCTAAAAAGTTCAATATGTCCCACCATGTTGTGAGATATGAGATGCCTATGTTTGAAAAGTAAGATGAAGGATGACATAAACAACAAAAACCGGTAGATATCTAAGCAAAATATTACATATTCCAAGCAATAACATTTTTGTAATGTTAATACGCCATCTCTGTAACATTCTTCAGATTCAGTGACAGCACGAATTAGAGCTCCCTAATCATCAAACCTTGCATAAGAGATACGACGTTCAAAATGCTCGGAAAGATACCTATCTGTAAGAGAAATGAAAGGCAAATATGGAAGGTGCTCCAAGATTTCATATTCGTATTCTTTAAGCTTAGACTCAGTTAGCTGAGTGTTGTGGGGGTCTGGCACTGATATGAGCATATTATTCAGTTCATGTAAGATCTATTTTCCAGATTTTCTAACCGTTCCTATTGTCTTGAGATGGCTAGATATGGTCACTGAAGGAACCCCAAAGTTCCCAGAAAGTGCTGGAACCGTTGCCCTTGTCCGTCGAAAATAGATACAAATCCGGATCTCCCTCAAGATTTATTATTGGTATGCATATTTAAAGACCCAAACCTATTGAACCAACGCTGAACAGTTCACATTGTGGTAATGTTCACTGAAAATACTTGGTTGACATCATTGAATGCTTAAGTAGCATAATGTCCTAATTTGAGATCATCCTTGCAAATTGGTCTAACTTTTTGGGTACATACCATTGCTGATAAGGACCCTAGAATTCCAGTAAGCATATCTTGATTTACATTGGACACGCAAAAATGCAGTTATATTAGTACAACGTTTGCTTTTAACTTTATTTTCTATAAAGTAAAAAAATAATGACACTCCAAGTGTAACAGCCTAATAAACTAACCTTAGTACGTTACAAGACCAAACGTGAGTAATACAAGTAGAATGATTGTATAGCACCAATCCTCCCCAATGGAGAAAGCTTTCCTTCGTTGACATTCAGCTTTTGGAATTCTGGCTTTTTGCCAAGTCTAGAACACCAAGCTTCGACACAGAGGGTAAAGTTTGAATGGCGGTTGGAATAGTGTCTGTGCCCTTGTTCTCCGGCAAACAACATTACACTCAACGATATTTTGAGCAACCCAGAAAAAAAATAATAGCAAGCCTGAATAGCTGGGCTGAAACTCTGGATATCCTTGTGCACGAAAATGCCCTTGATCTTATCCCTTGAAGACACAAGAAAAAAAAATGTTATGAAGAGAAGTGTGCTG
>OY735219.1:3773774-3833774 GCA_963457665.1 Thysanoteuthis rhombus | reverse complement strand
GCACATTGTGTGGGTGGAATTGCTTTTAAGATATGTACTTGGCTTCAAAAGAGTGTTGTACGTATGTCTCATCGTCTTCCGCTTACTCCTTCATCAAAGGTGTTGCAGGGTTAGGCACGCACGGGCAAACGTTAAAAAAACTCACTCCCAGCTCGCCAGGCCTGTCAAAGCTTCATTCTGCTTACTGCACCTGGAGTTTCTCAGCAGTCACCCATCTGGGTACTGACCAGGCTTTGCGTAGATCAACTTTCAAGAATCGGTGCATCGGGTGTGATCTGGCCGTAACCTCTTAGTCTTGGGGATATATTTCTTTATCCTAGTCCTTGTGCTGAGTATTTAGTGAAGAGGCGTTGAGTACCATTTTGAAGTGTTTGGCATGGTTGGCAGTGGTTTGTTTAGACTGAGCTAGAAGCCAGCACTGGGCCATTGGATGATTGGTTGAGATAGTTTTTTAATTGAATATCTACTAAGCAAAGCTGGGTCTATTATTGAACATTTACCAAGCTAAGATAAATCAGGTACAAGTCAATTATGGAGAGCACCCGGTGAAAATAAATCCCACTAAACTAGCAAAGATTGGTCACGAATTAATATCAATTAAAAAAACTAAATCAGGAATTGGACCGAGATGGGGTTGGGGACCCGCTGAAGATCGAACCCACATTTCTGTATTGATGTAAGCACCCATCTTGCTAATTATTGCTCTATGGCAAGCTCCAAAAATGTCTTAAAAATTCGTATTTATTGACTCTAAGTCAGTCTCCCATGAGGCTACGAGCGGGAAGCCGGGGATGATCAAACGCAAAATTCCCTCATGAATTTAAGTACACATCTTCCTGGTTCATGAAAGGCTAGAAAATTCATTGAGCAGAACCAAGTCTGGTGTTGAGCCACAATAAGGGGAAGGGTTGATAGTGATCGAATGCACAATATTAACATTCATATAAGTGCGCATCTTGTTGATTAGTGCTGTAAGAAAAACTTCAAGAATGCGTTCAAAGTTCATATTCATTAAACTGAAACTAGTCTGACATAGATCCATAATGAATGGGTCCCGGTTTGTCGTGTGGGTATAGAGTAATCCAACAAAATAGATGTTGTAATTTGACAATGTGTAAAGGGAATATTAGCAATATCAACAATACAGAAACCTGTAACAGAGAAATATATATATATATATATATATATATATATATATATATATATATATATATATATATACACACATGCATCCCCCATATATATATATATATATTTATATATATATATATATACATATACATATACGAATAGCAAAATAACTGCTATATCCAGTGCCAGTCTTGTCGAATGCTAGCTCGTGTAAAGCAATATATGAATGTATTAGTGCGAAATGAACGCAGGTCATTAGTACAAAACTCACAGGGTTTTCATGAAAAATCGAACGAGTAATCAAGCCGGAAATCCATAATCTATTATGTAAAATAAATTATTGGTTTGTATTGAAATCTGAATGAAAAGGCAATCAAATATTCAAGATTCCATTGCTAATATCAGTGTTGAAAAGAAACAAAATCTCTGGCGATGTAAACACAGACAGAACAATGGCCAGAAAAAAAAGCGAGCGGCAAAATAGAACGTAATCTGAACAAACAATGAATCGACCCTAAGAGCGATCAAGGTTTGTTTGTCGCTACACTCGAGCGATAAGCCAAAATGGCGATGCTCAAGGCGATGGAGAATGGCGCCTTAATATCAATATGGAAAGTCGGAGAGTTGCCAATGAAATCTGGTAAACAAGGAGTAAAAGAAAAGACGGTGGGGGCGATGAACGGAGGAGGAGGGAAAAAGAGAAAATGAAGGGAGGGTAGGAAGAAAGAGAGAAAAATGAGAGGAAAGTAAAAAAATTAATTGAAAGGAGTAGTAGAAGAGACAGTGTTGGAAGACGAAAAGGAAAGAACGAAAAAAAAAAAAAGAAAATAAGCTAAAGAGAAGGAAATAAGAAGTAAAAAGGAGGGGGATAGAATGAAAGAAAAAAGATTAGAGGGAAAGGCGATGGAGAATGACGAACGCGAAAGAAGGAAAGGAAAGAAAATAAAAGGAGGAGAGAAAGAAAGAAAGGATAAGATTTGGGAGGGTAAACTTTTAAACGAGAAGAAAATAGAAAAAAAGGTAAAGATGATAACAAAGAGGAGGGAATAAGGATATCAATATGAGAGGGAAAAAATTTGAAGAAGAAAAAAAATGAAAGAAGGAGAGAAGGGGGAGATTAAGACGGAGGGAAATTTTCCGAAGAATCAGATGACAAAATGAAATTATGAAATATTTGGAAGAAAATATGAAAACGAAACGCTGTGAAGAATTTAAAACAGACGGAAGAAAAAGAAAGAAATCAGGATTTCATAAACGAATGAAAGAGTAAAGGAAAACGGGGTCTGAACGACGAACAGGAAAGAAGGGATAGACAGAAAAAGAAGCATAGAAAGAAAGAAAGAAAGAAAGAAAGAAAGAAAGAAAGAAAGGGAGGAAGGAAAGAAGGAGGGGGAAGTATAAATTTGAAAAAGAGGAAAATAGAAAGCGAAAAAATGAAAAACAAAGAAGAAGGTTGAGAAGAGCAGTAGTAAGAAAGGGGGAATGAAAAAAGAGAGAGTGAAAGAGAAAAGTAAAAAAGGCAAAACATGATGGAAATTCCGGAAGAAATGAAGATATTTTGGGAAAGAAAGCAAAACTAAGTATCATGGTGAGGAATCTGAAAATAAGATAGTACAAAACGAAAGGTAAAGGAGAAGAGAAAACAGACAAAAGGAAAAGAAAAAAAAAGAAAAAAAAAGGAGAAACTTTTGAAAAAAAAAAGAAAAAATGATGTCGAGAAATAAAGAAATTGGAAAGATCTTGAAAATGACCAAAGATTGAGGAGAGGAATGAACAAGTAAGTTTCTTTAATGAATGAAGCAAGAAAAATGGTTCTAAGGAAGTTGTCGTCTGGAAGACCTTTCGAGAATAAGATAAACTGGTAAGGGAAAGATAAGGTATGAAAACGGCCATAGGTGAGAAGCAGACGAGGGAAACAAAAAAAAGGATAGTATCTATACGATTAATCAGGATAATTCATCATATTATGACTCAGCTTCAATACAGAACATTTTGTTAACATTAATTAACAGATGTGTCGTTTGATTGAAATATTATCGAATCACAATCTGTCTACGAATATTTTCATATATATATATATATATATATATGTACGTCGCGTTGATATCGCAATAATATCATATATATGAGATGAGTTACGAAACATATTGACCGATCTGAGTCGAGGAAACCTCAAAATAGAGTTAAAGATGAACAGAACTAAGACAAAAGTCATGTTCAACAATACCATGCCGAAAATGACTGTGAATTTAGAGGATAAAGATATGAATGAGGTTAAGGGATGTAGTCACTTAGTTCAGTTGATAAAGTTGGAGAACGACAATGAAAGCGAAATAAAATAGCGTATAACGATTGGTTGTAAAGCATCTACTAAACATGGGGCCATATTGAAGAGCACCTTCCCAAATGGCTTCAACCATAAAGTGTGCAAAGGATGTATATTATATGACATACGGATGTGAAACATGCAAACTAGCTAAATCAATTGAGAACAAATTCAGAATCACAGAAAACAAGTCCAACTAGGAATAACTGTTAGAGATACATCAAAGATCAACATTGATTCAAGAGCGGATCAAAGTGAAAGATCATAAAATTTATTTACAAAAATAAGAGGGAAAGATAACGGATGGTACGAAAGGCTAAGCAACTGTTGCCCGGAGTAGAACACCAGATATGAAATAGAGGGGTGAGATATAAAGGTGCGCCGGTAAGGTACGACAGGAGTTAGTTCATGGAAGGAGCTTGGAGAAGTCTTTATCTAGCTATGGATTTATGAAAGCTGCTGCAGATGTGGTACCACTATAGACGAATCGAATCGAATACTTTTGTCGCATTTTCTGGTATCGGACGATGTTTAGTCATCAAAAAGCAACTTACTTTGGATGATCAAAGGTCGCCGCCACTCGATACAAGAATAAAAGCTCCCAGGGAGAGCACACTTACATGCCTCCTCTATAAAGCAGCAGGAACGCGAGTAAAGACTGGTTGCACCGTGTGGGCAAAGCTAAGCAAGATATTCTATTAATCGGCAACAGCGCATAGGCTGAGACGACTGCAGAACGATTTGGTTGGTTCATACGGCAAAAGGTATTAACTGATAGACACCCATCAGTCTAATGACCGATCTTGATATCTTTTTAACTCCGGTGATCTTGAGAAAACCGGTAAATCCAACGCCTACGTACAGATACAAACCTGTAAAAAGGGCCTAGGACAAGAATTAAACGTTTATGAAACTCGCATTGAACCAACAAGTTTTGTAATATCTCCTGAGGAAAACACCCTTATCTTTGAAAGATGAAATGATATCAGGGCGAACAGTAAGTAATAAAATGAGTAGTTTACAAGCTGAGCCCTTACTGGATGTAGCTCTGCACTTATCCGTGGGAACCCCATCTCTCCTCTACCCTGGGGTTCCATTATTGTTTTCCAACCAGTCGAAATAAGTCGTCTGTTGACCAGAGACCACGACGAGAAGGCAGTTTCAAGCTCTATAATTCCATCTTACACTTTATAATGCGCCCCATATATATATATATATATATATATATATATATATATATATATATATATATATATATATATATATATATATATATATATATATATATATATATATATATATATATATAACTTAACTTCGGTTAACTTGGTGCAAAATTGTTCGTTCCGTTTTGGTCCTATTAAACGTAATCTGATGTATATATATACATACATATATATATATATATATATATATATATATATATATATATGTGTGTGTATGTGTGTGTGTGTGTGTGTGTGTGGATGACACAATTATATATATATATATATATATATATATATATATATATATATATATATATATTGTCATACTTCCTGATCTCTTATTGTTAAATACGTTTTTGGATAAACTCCGGAAGTAAGCCCCATGTTTTAAAAAAATCATAATGATACGTTGAGTAAAAAAACATCGATTACCTTATATCGTATAAAATAACCAACTTCGTGTATGGCTTGAGTTATATATTGAAATCATAGCTGAAAGGGAAATGTTGTTTGATTAACACTGCAGGGGTGCCATGTTCATGTAACTGTTTTGTTTGTAAAATACTGAAACAGTTACATAGTAAACAGCAGGTTATCTAAACAAGAGAAAATTTACACTTAGTACCATAATATCAAAGTATGTGTAAACCATAGAGGAAAACGCCGAAAAAAATTACGTAGAATACATTAACAGACCTTTTGAAATGATACAAAGAAACTTTTGAAAATGTGTTTAGTGTTTCAAGCTGTAAAGTTTTCAAGACTATATATATATATATATATATATATATATATATATATATATATTAGAGCATACATATACCGCTCTCTTTTTATTTTCATACCTATGATCATTTGGCTAGTTCTGTAGTGTTTCACACTTTCGATATTATCTGCCTTCACAGTGATTGTACTCATTTCAACTAATCATTTTTACACTTAATAAAGGTCACTTGACATTTCAACTATAATATTACAAACATTAACCTCAGATCAATAGCAATATTTCACAGCCATGAATTGCTTCCTAACAACCAGCGTTTCAGTGTTAAGGAAATATGCTTTGAAGTCTCCATTACAAAAATACGACTTGAAATGGTCTAGCCAATTGGAAAGGAACGCGTCATAACTTATAAATGATGTGAAATGGAGTGAACGATTACAAGCCCGTGCAAAGCTGTTAGTAGGCCTACCCAGACCAGATAGAAAATGTAGGACCCTTTTCTAATTGCTAACAAGATATATTCTTAAAAAACCAATGCTAAATACACACGATTCATACAGTGATATATACGTCTACATGCAATTGATATGCTTACAAGTAACAAAACAGCGTGTAAAAATATTTGAAGAAAAATTAAAATGCCAATATGCTGGTCATATCGAAAGAATGTCAGACGACTGTATGAACATCACGACTCACAGCGTGGGTCCGCAGATATATCGTACGCATAGATGTGGCTGACAAAAAAATAAGACAGTGTGACGAACTAAACGAGTTCATGAATTATTTGCTCCTCGACGCCCACGATAGAGAAGTCTGGCAAATCTTAGGGAAGGTCTATGTCTAACAATGGACGCTAAAAGGTTGATGATGATTGCAAAACAAATCTAAAAACGAGAAAAATCAATTTAAAACAATATTAAGTATCTTAGCAACAAGCATTGAAACGACACAGTGATCCCACTTATCTGCTGTCAAAGGCTAGACTCCTGAAATTTAATTAACAGACGCACCCAATGAATTTTATACAAGAGTTCGTTTCAGTTATCTACATTTACTTATCTGTATTTCATCAGTATCAAATTTTTATGAATCGTCCACAAAATATTGATATTTTTTGCTAAGGTGCCCCTCAGGACCTTCCGTATGATATCAATATTCAAGTAAGTCCCCTCAAAACCATTGATCCATGCCGACTGTCCTACTTGGCCGACAACATACTTCATTTTTTTTACCTATATTTTATCTACGTCATCTACCCCGTTCAAAAAACACATTCCAACAACTGCTATCACTACACCCACCATGATAAATCTAACACTTGCGCGACTAGAAATAAAATCATCCTTCTATCAGCTCTATGCCATCACATTATTATTCCCATCAGCCTTTTAGCGTCCGTCGCTCCTCTATATCTACTAGACCTCTCTATCATGGACGTCACGGTCAACCTGTCATTCGTCTTTTATTATTTGTCGGCAATAAATTCGTATACGGTGTCTGGGGATCCATATTGTAAATCGGGATGTCCTGCAGTTGTCTAACATTCATGCAACATTGCCTGTCTATTGCCATTTCAGTTCTCACACCCTTTTTTTCTTCACTAAGGTGATGTACTGTCTTGTACCCTTACGTGATGTAAAACACAATCCCCAGTTTGAAAAAGAATCTTCTATTTGAGATCTATGTTTCAAAGCCGTACATGACTATCGAGAGGATATATTGGTTGTAAACCTTTCTTCTCCAAAACTAATGGGGTCTTCTTGTTCTCAAGTGTTGAGCTTACTCTGCCGAAAGCTTGCCAGCCTAGACTCATTATTCGTTTGATTTCTCTTTCTTTTTAGGATTTCACGGAGATTTGTTATCCTGGGTAGATGTAGCGGTTCTTCAGCTCTACGTTTTCGATTTTGGTAGTTGAGTCTTTGATCTTAACGTATTTATTGTGCATTACATTGGTTTTACGCCGTACAAACGGCACAGGAACCTGCCCCTAAGAAAATATTCAAGCAGAGAAAAAACGAATCAATCAGAAAAAAACAAAAGAACAAACACAAAACGGGAGAGGATGTATGTCGTATTCTCAGACATCATTAATAGAAGAGACATACAAGATTTCAAAAACCAAATATTAAGTTTGTGGAACCCGGGAAAAGAAGCGTGATGGATCCATTCTCTGATACTTTATGCTTTCTCTCTAACTTTCCGGTCAAAATTTTCCTATTCGTGTTGTTGTTTATGTGCGCAAGACAACTTTTGCAACGTTCTGTAAAGACCGTTGATTTGGAGCAAGGATCGGCAGACATTTTTGGAGGCGAGCCAGATTATAAATATTTTCATGTTTTCCGGGGCCAAGATGAATACAAAAAAATGAAATAATGATCGCACGAGTCAAGTGAAACAACTTGGGTAGTGTTGAAATATTTTTTAGGTAAATAACATCGATTTTTCTTGATTTAGTTATTGCTAAATTTTATTGTCCACCAACCGAAAAGACATAAAGGGAACAGACTATTCAATGAAGTCAGCGCGCCAAATGAAAGCAGGTCGCTGGCTGGACCCCTTCCCTAGAGCAAGTAATTTTATCAGATTGCAAATGGGTTCGATCCCCACTGAGAATCCTTGGATCACTATTCCATCCCGGACAAATCTAGGCTTTGTGGACGGCTGCTGTAGTTTCTTTTTCTCTCTCCTTTCAATCAATTTCAATGATACTTGGGTTAGGGCTCCTGTTGGTTTCCTGAAAAGCAACGCTGAACGAAACTATGAAGTACAGTAGCATTATTAAATGGCATGAAGGTTTTGCCAGCAATTATTTTGATAGATACGATGTAGTTTTTGAGCTTCAAAAAGATGGAATGGATATATATATATATATATATATATATATATATATATATATATATATATATATATATATATATATATATATATATATATATATATATATATATATATATATATATATGCTCTTCCATAGGAATAGAACACACTGGTAGATGGGGAATAAGCTAAATAAATATACCACTTAAATTCAACCTTACTGACCGTCCAGTTCCGTGGAGCACAGATAGGATACCGGCCTCCATGTCTGAAGTGAAGGTTTCAATCCTACCTCGAGGTACTGGATGGCAAAATGGATAGTCTATAGCCGCACTGAAGAGTTGTAATTCAACGAAACAACTGTCAGTGGGTGACACAATTATATATATATATATATATATATATATATATATATATATATATATATCGCTACATGATAGATTTTTGTGTTTGCACTTGTTTTTATTTTCATATATATGTCATATAAAGCAAAATAAACAGTTATTTTACCGAGTGTTCATAATGTTGTCTATTATCATTATTCATTTCAAGAAATACATGTGTTACGAAAAATATTTGTACAGTAGCACTATAACAAATCAACGCTAAACGGAGTTTTGCTGTATATTGTTTGTATTTAAACGAAAAAACCTTTGATAATGTATGCATAGCGAAGATTTGATGGAATTTTTTCCCGTTTGCAACAACTCCTTGACCCACAAGTCTACGAAACGAGATTCTTCTTTAATACTCCAACCTCATAGGCAGGAGATAAAATCCCTTCCCTGCAGACGACGCCAATTTCAATGGATATTACTGGATGTTAATTTGACGTAATAGATAATGGCCTTATCAATAGGCATTATATCCTTTCTTTCATTCTCTCTGTCTCCCTTCACAGCCCTGGAAAGAATTACGGGCTAATAGTAATCAAACACCGACCTCAGGTGTAGCATATAAAAATTACCCCAAGAAGTCGAGTGAATTCTCCAAAAACTGTTTTATTTTAGATTTTAAAAAAAAGATATTCATTTTTTCTAAAATAAAATGAAAATGAAGAATGGTATCTAGAAAAAAAAACAAACTCGACTTGAGGGTCTCCCACCAACGATAATCTTTATACCCAATTAGAAAATTTTGTTAGTGAATAGCATAGGAGGCTGGGGCCCAGGGGGGACTTGAAAAATGCGAAAGAAGAGGAAGTGAAAATAGTAGTTCTAAATATTCTAGAATTGAAAAAAATACAACAGGTCTCGTTAGTCACTCAATAGAAATCACCATGCGAGCTACGTTTTTTTTGGCAGCATGCAGTGTTAAGGGTGATTGATTAAAAAAGAAAAAAGGGTGCTCACTGAGTAAGTTACTTTTTCGTCTTTCGTTGGGCAGTGATTACAAAGAAAGTAAGAACTTTGAAAAATCAAGCGTGAATGCTGCTGGAAACAACATAAGGAATCAATTTAGCATGAACCTACATAGCAAATTCGACCCCAAACAAAAATACTATGGAGTTAAAAAAAAAAAAAAAAGAAAGTTTTTTAAAAAATATGATAAAGAGTAGATGTTTAGATTTTCAGCGCTGTAACTCCATTGCTTCAGTCTGTACGCTTAATACATAGCTAATTAGCTAGCAAGCCAGCCAGCCAGTCGGATCATCTTAGAAACTAAAGAAATCTATGTAGACTGTTATGGTGACAGACTTGGTTGACTGTTTCAAATAAATAAAAATATAGAAAGGAATCAAATTTAAACTTTTTAAATTGAATAAAATCTTAAAAGGAAATTGCAATTAATTCGAATTGCATTGATTAGGGAATTACGGTTGAAAAAGCGAGACTGCGGGGCGAGAACTTATTCACTTTTATAAAATCTAAAAAAACAATTAGAATGGGGGAAACTCGGCTCATTCATAAGTCCTTCGAGCTACGAGTGAAGGAGTAATTTTTCGACCCTTCCGAAACTAACCCATCAAAGGTGCTCAATACCTAGATTTTTAAACGGATATTAAAACAGGGCCGGTCAATTACTTAACAGGAACCGTCACATGACCAAAGTCATTTGGCAGTACGCTGTGATTAGGGTGATCAATTAAAAAAAAATGAAAAGTTATTTCTCCAGCCATCTGTTGGATCATCGGAAAGACAAACGCGAACACAGCCGAACACAATCTACGGTACCATTTTAGCAATAACTTACATCGTGAATTGACTCAACACTAGAAAACTGATATATATAATAAGGAGTAAAAGTTTGAATTTTCAGCCCTCTAGCTCCATGGGTGTGAGCTGTATGTGCGATACATACAAACATCGGTTTTTCCAGTTCTTAAGCTATTCTGGCTGGCTTGATGGCAGTATCGACAGTTTGGCGACAGATCCAGTTTTCGGTTTCTAAAAGGCCAAAAATATGTAAATTTTTATTCGATAGTTTGGAGGAACAATTCTTCCATCAAATCAAATCAATTTTTCCTCATATTCTGAAGTACCAAAATCATGATTCGATACATTCGTCCCTTCAGACATTTACATACTCGTCTATCCTGTTTCGTTATGTCCTACAAAATAATTTCTGCTTGGATTTCACACTGATGACATCATTGCTTATGGCACTAAAAGCCAGATCATCTCATTTACTTTATATTTCGTGATACTTGCATTCTAGTTCACAATTAAAAATTATCTACAAAATACGTATTCCAGAAAACCAAGAGGATATATATATATATATATATATATACATGTTTCTGGAGTCTTGAAATAGTTGAATAGAAATTTTTGAAAAAGAAAAAGAAAAAAAAATGAGAAGAAAAAAAATTTTCAATTAGTAATAAGATACAGGATCTTTTTTTTTTTTTTCAAAAAAATGTTCTCATTCCCGTTTGGACCTAACTAGTACTAATACGCAGGTGGGTACTATCCAAATTCACAAGTTGAATTACAACGCATGACTGGACCTAAATTAATGATCCTTATTAAGGGCTCAATGGCCCAAGGCGATTAATATGTGGTGGGATATATTAGATGAAAATGAAAACCATTACAAATATGTTTTTTTGAATATCTTTTTGGGAGGGGTAAATTTATTAATTATAATATTCAAATCACTTTCTGCTTTACATATATATATATATATATATATATATATGTATATATATATATATATATATATATATATATATATATATATATATAGAGAGAGAGAGAGAGAGAGAGAGAGAGAGAGAGAGAGGGGGGGGAGATAGATAGATAGATAGATAGATTAAGAAATGGATGTATATGATCCGACAGAATGATTATAAATTGCGTTATATTATATAGAAACTCTTATTTGAAATGATCTTGCGTCATTACACAATTAATATATGCCTTGCCCGAGACAACGTAAACAGAATAAACAATTAACGAAAGTGCCTGCAGCAGCTCCATTTTCTTTAAATATTTATTCTATTTAGGTTATCTAAGCCAAGTAAGATATTAATTATTTATATATATATATATATATATATATATATATATATATATATATATAGAGAGAGAGAGAGAGAGAGAGAGAGAGAGAAAGAGATAGATAGATATAGATATAGATATCGATATAGATAGATAGATGGATAGCTAGATACATAGAGAGATAGATATTGCAGAAATATCCACTATTGCTGAAATGGCAACAATCTTAAACTATGGACTCTTCAACTGAAACAAAGGAGAATCGTTCTTCTTAAAAAAAAATTCATAGAAATCCAAATATATCTGAGAATCTTTTCGTGGGCGTTTACTTGTGTTAATAGATATTCAATAGTACATAGACGATAGACGAATAAATGAACTACATGTAGATGATTCAGATAAACCTTACTTTGATTAATTACTCGAGAGTTATGTTTCTTTATCATTTAGGTGGCCAAAATATAGTTCTGTCTTTTTTGTCATTAGATGGCATTAGGAGTTTAGTTTAAACCAATTGTCTTGAATGATATCGCTTTCAATTGCTTTTTGACAGCCGCCTTATCAGTGTGCGTTTTTTTAAAGAAAATGTTGAATTTTGGTGTATTTCTGATTATTGCCTCTATCATTAAAGATAAGAGGAATATAAAAAGAAAATTAAAAAAAAATTGATTGCAATATAAAAAGATCAGTACAGTTCGCAACATAAATCACAACTAAACATACCAAAGTCTTAATAAAAGTCTTAATGTAGGTTTTGAGAAAAATCTTAATGAAAGTCTTGATAAGAGTATTGATAAAAATTTATGGATGATCAAACGAGTCAAAATGAAATATTCCTCAATGAACAATGCTTCCAAGCCGTGTAGACTTGCTGATTTTGACATCCGATGTAAAGGGAATGTGGAACACGATACATTGTGGGAGAAGCAACATAAATCACAACTAACCCTACATTGAAGTCTTGATGAAGGTCTTGAAAAAAGTCTTGATAAAAGTCCTCATAAAAGCCTTGATAAAAATCCCAATAAAATTTTTAATAAAAGTCTTGATTAATATCTTCATAAAAGGTTTAATAGAAATTTTGATAAAATTTTGATGAAAGTTTAATAAAAGTCTTGATAAAAGTCCCAATCAATGTCCTGATAAGAGCCAAAATCACTTAAAAACTGGAAAAACCCAAGTTGACTGCTTATAGATTTGGTTTGATTTTTAATAATTTGTTCGAAGTTAATATCGAAAATCTAAAATTCAAGATTTATTTTAATTAATAAATTAAACGAGTTTTCTTGTTATGTAATCTACTGTAAGCTTTTAAAAATTGAAGTACTCTTTTCATGCAGAGCAAGACAGTATTGACCATTATATATGGGGCAATGATTTTGTTTCCATCGCCCAAAGGATCTTCAGAGACCCTAAGCAGCGTTTTGGGCAATTGTGGGTCTTTAATGGCCATAGTTGTTGGCTCGATAAAACAAAGCTGAAGGGCTTCCTCCATTTCACTCATAGATGAAAGATGAAATGTGTTCATGCCTTTTCCACGTGAATTAATGTAAAATCGACCAAAACTCAAACATGGTTTTTCGTGGTAAGAACCTCTACGCCACAAGACTGCATAAAATTGGAGTCGTTTTTCCTCGAAGGAGAAATAGAAAAATATTGAACAAGTTTGGTTAGTTATGCGAAAGAAATTGTCATCTGACCGACATCGTTTACAGTATGCCATGTGGGAGGTGATCAGTAAAAAAATCTTTCAGAGGAGGTGAACGATAAATAAATTACTTCTCTCACCTTTTGCGGTGCAGCGACCCTAAAAAATCTGGCTTTTCAAAAAACAAACGTACATGATACCGGAAACAAAGTAGAGTACCTATTTAGCATAAATTTACATTACAAATCGAACCTCAACTGCAAACATATTGGGGTTGGTTATCTAAAGATAATAACAAGTGAATATTCCAGCCCTCTAGCTATGTTGGTGCAGCCTATACCTAACCAGCTGGACCAGTTTAAAACTGAAGAAACCTTTGCTGACAGTCTCTAAAAACTGTAAACGACCTAACGTATTGAAAGAAGCAAAGAATTTAAACGTACACCCCAGGGTGATCGCTTCATATCAGTTACATTCATTTTAATGGAAGTAAAATGATACAGTCAATGTTATTTTGTTAATAACACAGAAACCTTAGGACCGACAAGATATTCAACTGTAAAAATAATACGCAGGAGAAGAGGAGCCAAAAGATGAAAAAATACCAGACGAACGACCGCCATGGAACATGTCTAATTTATCAGTGACAATCAATTCTCTGGCAAAATATCCAATTTCTGTATGAATTAGTAAAATACCCGTTGTTTTGTTAATGATATACTCAGGGGTGGAGATCTGAAGCACCGTAGTGTCTGAAAGAAGTGGTAAAAGTTACTTGAAGTGACCATACCCCGTCACTTAATCAAATCTTCCGCCCACAGACACGCCAAGGAAAGTTCAGTTCCATTCTGTTTTATTTTTTAATCTTGTCTCTCTACAGTTCTGAATTAATTGATTTGCTTTTATGTTACAAAATCTCAACTGTTAATCTTTTTATTTGGAATGATTCACTCGGCATTTTAAGGGAGTTCAGCCGTTCTCCCTCAGAAGATATCTTTGTGTTTCACTCCGTTTATTTTGCATACCTGTACCTTGCCCCCCTCCTCTCTCTCTCTCTTTCTTTCTTTGAGCAGGCTTGGTGGCGCGATTCCATTTTCAGAATGTCTCCTCGACTCCAACACTTGTTTATTTTTTTAAAAGAGTGACAGACGGGAGTTCGCTGACAAGATGCTTATTATAACATAAACTAGTTTTACCCGTTGGCGTCAACAAAGGACGGGAATAAGTAGATAACTTTACCGTTGTATTGTACTCGTAAAATGTTAGAAATACTATGTTGTACTGCTTTTCTTACGTTCAATATTTCCTGAATATTAAACCAATCTAAAGATAAAATCAAATAAAGATACAAGTTTAACGTAAGATAAATATTCTATTCCTTCTCAGTTACGTCACTAGACGTCACTGGTGACGTAAGCAAGACAAACAACGAATGCACTTGGCTAATTATCATACGTGTGGTTCAGATGAGGTATTATTATTACTAGCTTGACCCATGAAGATTCCAAGGATGTTGACAGCTAAGATATCATCATTACCGTCGCGTATACATTTCAAAGTATATAATTATGGTAAAGTAATTTATTACCTGTGGGTTGTATCTATATGGACACCGTGATCAGGAAAGAGAAGTTGAGGGTGGAAAAGAAAAAGGCGGGGAAGATGACATAAAAAAGAAGAAAGAACACAAAAGAGAGGGGAAAGAAAAAGAAGGAAAAAAACAAAGACGAAACTGTAAGAGGGATAAAGAATAACACAGGGGTACAGTAGGACCACGTTATCCGCAGCTGATAGACAAATAATACGTAGACAGATGAAATTCGTGGATAATTGTGAAGCATAAATACAAGCAGTGTTATCAATTTATTCCACGGTTTACATTTGAGACTGAGACAGAAACATAAAAAAACACGTCTAAAAACAATTCTATCTCAGTCTCTATTTGTGTGTTTGTTTTTCTCTCTATATCTATCCATATCTCCCTACATAAAATCAACGAGTATGTATACCCGGTGAATGTCAACATTTCGTTCCCAATGCACTCTTCAACAACCGACAATTTGTTTCCTTTTTGAAAAAAATCAGATGTATGCCAATGTAAATCTGACTTTCATGCATTAATAGCTCCATTTACTTTCATAAATTTTTTAGCACTGCGATTAAATATCATCGATGGATAAAATCTGTTTTCCATTTCTTTCTTCTTGTATTCTTACTAACTGAACGATACATTCTACGGTGTATATTACATATTATTAATAAATTGAATGTGACTTTCGTTATCAACATTTGCTTTCTTGAAACATTACTGATTTTATAAAAAATATTACTTATTTCATAGCTATAAACTAACAAATCTGACTTCAGCGGAGTCGAACTCTATTCTCACATCTGTTCCAACTGAAGATGTTTACTGCAACTTTTGTGTTCTCTATATAATAAATAAATTCGGACGTATATGAGACTTGTCAGTTCAGCTCAGTTGGGAAGACAGCTGACTACCAATCACTTGGACCATGATTTCAAATCACCTCAGGGAAATGTTATATTTTTGTTGTTGTATAGGTTTCGTTTAACGTGACGTGATAGATAAACAGTAAATGGTTTACTTTCTTGAATTTTGTGAGGGAATACTCTTGTTGCTGATTTGGAGATAAAACAAAATCATTTTAGACCAGAGTGGGACAAAAAATATTAGCTATTTAATTAAAAATCATCTGGATAGCACTGAAATATAGCTGTAACCGAAAAAGATCTAAATCTTGATTATTTGCCAGACGCGGATAAGTGAAACTGCAGTTGGCGATTCCGTGGATGGTGTTGTCCCACCGTATAATAGGAACTTTTGTTAGCAGGCAGGCGCCACGAAGTCTTCCGAACGAGGCATCTATAAAGAGGCCATTCGAAGTCATGCATCCATATTTATGGCGTGGTCGATTCGCTCCTGTGTGATTTCATAATGTAACTCGTCGCTCAGGGCCAAGTCTCACGTTGGTGGGATGGGGTAGTGAAAATCAGCGAACTACCATTAATACGTCCACGAATCTTTTATTTATTCATTTTTTGGTTGGGAACGGGGGAGTAAAATTCGCCATTCCAAGTAGGGTTGGGCTGGAAAGAGCAAGGGTGTCGATAGCCATGAGGAAAAGACGGACAGGCTCAGGTAATTGGAGACGATGTATTCACGGCACACGATGTGGATATTTATCAAGCTTAGCTTGGTCTGGCACAGGGCCAAGATAGCTGAAGACTCAGTATTGTAACTCAAAAAATGTTCATCGTCCATTTTGTTGTCAGTATTATTATCATCATCTTTTTAAGATCCGAAACCCTCTCCAAGATTCGCTGCGCCAATATCTCTCAAACCTATCTGAATCGCCATGCTGTCTTATTTTCTGTCGGCCATGGTTTCACATATGATCTCTGGGGATCCACGTTGTGAGTTGTGATGTCCTTTGGCTGTTTTATAGTCTTCCAGCATAGCCAGCTCATCGCTATTTTTAATGGATTTCATGACATCTCTAACTCTTTTTTTTTCTCTAATGTACTGTGCTGAGGTGTGATCTCTTCATGCTATGTTGAGCATGCCCTCCTTTATACAAGTATTGTTATCAGATTGATTGGGTTCCATGTTCCAGCTCCATAGGTGACTATAGGCAAGACGTATTGGTTGTAAGCCCATCTTTTCCCAACTAATGAGTTTTGTTCTTGAATATGAGAATTCCCTTTCAAATAAGGTTGAAATATTTCTTAATCCAATAAAAAACGATACAAGATATCTTTGTAGAATTTCCTCTGGAAACTAAAGAGTCGTTGGAGATTTCTCATTGGCGTCAGTAGTTGATGTACATCACTCTTGGAAGTAACACAATTTTCCTTCCACCAATATTTTGCTTTTTGCCAGACTAGTACATTAGTACATGTATGTGTAATTGTGTGAATGTGTTGTATCCACCATATTCAGCTATTTGGTACTTATAGTTGATAATTGACCTCAGCATTGAAAAAACAAAACTAATCGATAAATGAGAACTATTATTAAATCAACAGGAAAATTGATGGATCAGGAAAATCCAAATACGGTAGACTTCCGTTAATTTGTCAACCTCAGCAACTAAAGAGTGTCGTTATAGTGAATTGGCCGTTATAACTGGTCGGTTTTATATTAAATGTATTAATTCTCCGATACCAAAACGCAAAGCCAAAATATCGGTAATATTTTGAGTATTTGCTAGTTAATTTTTCTAGATAATACACTGAAATCTTCAAGTGCTGTTGTTGTAAAGTTATCTCGGACAATAGTCTCACGCGAATATAACAACAAACGTGGCGTTAGAACAGGTTTATCATCAGATAGTGCCGTCGGATCGAGTGCCGTTACAATGATAGTTTACTGTATTTTACTAAATCTAAATCCGGACACGTAATGCAGAAATGAAATCCGACAAATAAATAAGATCTGACTCGTAAAAATAACGAGAAAGATGATCTCCCTTTGAGATTTATTACAAAAAATATTTTAAAGACATTTTGATTTAGATTAATTGCCTAGCTTCCATTTAAAGATGGACGCCGTTACTAAATGCAAACCGCACCACCAATTGGCCAATCATTGACTTCGCTGTGTTAAAGAAAACAGGATTATTTTCCAACCTAAAAATTGCCTTCATGTGAAGCTATCCAATAAGTTCATAAAATTAGAAATAATTAATGGACCTCACAAAAAAAAAAAAAAATGCTATGAACTATATTGAAAATAGCATCGTTTAATGAAAATACTGGACGAGATTTAATGGTTGTTATTTCAGGAATAACCACAAGTCATGATCTAAATATATTGTAAGATTACTTTCTTTCGATGTTGTTATTGTATTTGGGAGGCATTTTCGCTTTAGCGTGTAATGTTAGACTTTTGCTATGCAGATCTATTTGTAGATGAGGTTGCGAAGTTTATATTCGCGGCTGGGGAAAATGCACTCTTTGCTTTTTTCCCCTTATCTTTGTCATATTTTTGTCTCTGTCTATAAGTCATTTCTTTATGAAATGGCCACTATTAATAAAAATCAATGAGGTTCCTATTGAACCAAAAGTGTACGCAGGTTCTGGAATGGAACAGGTTCTACCCATAGTTTTAGCAATACGCAGGCATTTGAATCAATGATTTTTAATCTTTTTACCAACCCTCTCCAGGGGTTGGACCTTACCTCTAAACACCCTTCACATCTTCTATCAAATGGCACTGAAATACGATCTGCAAATGAAGGAGAAAAAATAATGCTAAAATTACGATATCATGCAAATGTTTGTTAATAGAATTCCCCGAATAACTAGGGAAATTCTTACTCTCTTCCCGTTGGCTCGTACACCCTCTTTGAGTTATTCAGCTCCTCCAAAGGAACACGCTCCATGGTTTAGAATCACTAGTTTAAATAGTACCCTCAAATTTGAAATACCTCTCTGAGAAGTCACTTGTGACCGGAAATGTAGATTCAATTCTCAACATTTTTATGGTAGAGAAACAAATTTTTGAAATCCTGTGAAATCCAGTTGTAATGCCACTCGAAAGAAACCACACTATTTACTGACACAAAAGTCTTAACGTCAAATTTGTTTCTATATTCTCGCAAGACAAGAGTAGCTGCAAAATAATTCTCTATATAAAAACGAAAGAAAAAACAAGTGTATTTGGGTTAGACTTGATTTTCTGCCAACCAAAAGGGAGTCGGGAGTCATCATACATCTAGCAGCCACAAATTGCTCTAGATTTAGCGCCAACACAGAGATGCAACAAGAACAATTCATTAGAGAAAAAAATGATGTTGACAATTCGATCTGCATTTTTTGCCAATTTTAGCAGATTTGGGACTGGTACAACTCAACTTTTGAGAGCTGCCATTGGATGGCGTGAGTTTACAACAGAAGAAAAATCCCTTCACTCGGCTGGAGGGGAGGATTTATGTGATTCCTGTGATGCAAGAGATTGGAGTACAAATGAAGCAGTGTACTACCTGATTGGAGCCTTATATGAGGCATTAGACAGTGAAGGGGTGATTAAAAAGTCATCTTTGAACGAGCCTCTTGGTTTCTTGCTTTTAATAGAAAATCTACACACTACAAATTACCAAATCATAATAAGGCGTGTATATAGATTAACCATATAAATATATATATATATATATATATATATATATATATATATATATATATATATATATATATATATATATGTATATAATGCTATTTCATTCAAGAATGATTTTAATAAAAAAGTAGAACTGTTGAAATTTCGAAATTTAATTATTTTCATCAAATCAAAAGTTCTCAATATACTGATCACATATTATAGAGCAGAATGAATTCAAAATTTTGGAGACAAAATACCTGACACGTTTCTTGGTTTAACCATTTATCAAGAGTTTGAATCTAATTACTTTCATAGTCAATCATCCGAATGTCAGTTAGAACGCTGTATTTGTGATACATTATATAGAAACTTATCTCCCGTCATTACACAGTGAATGCATCACTCATCCTAGACAGCGTACAGAGAATAAACAATTGGAGAAAATTGGGCTGCTACAGGGATCGGACTTGCCACTGATAGGGTAGCCCCTTGGAAGTAACGATACTCTTACTATTGAGCTAATTTGGCCTTTTCATCAGCGGCGGCTGTTTACCTCTGTGGTAAAAAACAACGCTACGTTGAAGCGGCCTTCTATCGATGGCAGGTAGTTGTTTATTCCATTTACATTGTCAAGAGTAAGTGATACATTTACCGAGTGTGTGTGTGTATATATATATATATATATTAATTTTGTATTTCATCACACCGTAGTTTTGGGGTCACCCAGTAAGGATAGAACTCTCTTAAAATTCTGCCAGATTAACTTGCTGAACATTACTCCATGTTATGATGCTTTTTTTTATATGTATTTACAAAGCAGTGTATGATATATGACGTTAAAATGTAATTCGAGACGTTTCTTTGTCTTCCAAACATTTTCCAGTTCAGCAAATCCACAGATTCCCTCAGTCTTGATTTATAACTTTCAACTGGGGTTGTTTTGTTGTTGATATTGCATTGTCGTTAGGGGACAATAATGAATTGGAAGTTGAAGATGATTAGAGGAAATAAGTGAGACTTGAGAAGAAATACAAAGATGAAAAAATCGATGGAATTCACTCTAAATTCTTCTTTAAAAGACGTCTGGTTAGTCACTCGGGAGAAAACGTCGCGTGACCAACGTCCTTTGGCAGCATACCATCTTGGGAGTAGTAAATCTGCTGTTGTTTTTATTAATTTGGGAGAAAAGGGGTGATTAATGAAAACATTACTCTCCATGTATTTTTTAGGTGATCACTGAAAAATATAATCAAATAAAACAGAGCAAGCGTGGATGTCGACGGATACAAACTAAGGGACCATTTTAGCATAAACTTACATCGTAAAAACACTACTATAAGCCTATTTTTTAAGAAAAAACAAAAAATCAACTTTTTTCTGGACATATTTAGGCGTGAGTGTTTAAATTTTAAGCACACTTGTGTGATTTATGAAGGGAGTTGGTGCCACATATAGACAGATAACAAGCCAGCTAGGATCACTTCAAAACAGAAGAAACTCGTGTTGACAATCTTGATGACACTCTCGGTTGACGGTTTCTAACAATGGATAAATACCCTGTATCTGTTCCTGAGTCAATGGTTTATTTGTAAACCATTTGTCAATTCATAAATCACCTGACCTTGGTCGTAAACGATCATCAACTCTTTGAAGCCCTTTGGTTTGTTCATGAAAGATCGTTTCTATTTGTAAGATATCAGTCTGTTGGTAAGCGATCTGTCAATGTATGAACTATTGGTACGTTCGTAACTTATCAGTCTGTTCATGAACACATGGTTTGATCGTAGATCAATGAGAGTCATTGGTTTGTTCGTAACCAATCTTTCTTTTCGTGAACCATTGATTAGTTTAGTACTTCATTGTCTTCTTCAGAAACTATCGCTTTGTTCGTAAGCCATTGGTGTTTTTGTAAGTTATTGGTCCGTTCGTAACGATTTGTCAATAAGAGGTTGGTCTCTCTGTAAATCATTGTTCTGTTTGTAGGCAATTGCTCTGCTTGTTTGACTTTGGTCGGAAAATCTTCCTGTTCTTAAGCTATTTGACTCTTTTCAAGTCATTGGTCTGTTCATGAACCATTGATTTTGGTCTATTCGTAGACGGATCGCTTTGTTCATAAATTATTTGACTCTTTTCAAATCATTATGTTTTTTGTAGGCAATCGCTCTGTTCGTAAGCCCCTGGAATCTTTGTGTTCTTATACAATCGCTCTTTTTGTGAGTCATTGGCTTGTTCGTAAACAATCTACATATTCGTCGATAATCTCCATGAGACCCTCAAAAGAAGAAGAAATCAAGCGAAGAATCACACTAAGATGGTAAGCCTTCAAAAATAAGAAGATCCCATTAATCTTAAAAAGAAGGGTGTATAACCAATGCATCCTCCAAATAGAAACTTATGAAGCTGAAGCATGGAACCTAACCAAGAGATAGATCCGAAAACTGAGAACCATGCAACGTGCATATGAAGGAATTATGCTGGGCCTCACATAGAGAGACCACAAGACAGCACAATACATCCGGGAAAAAGACACGAGTCAGGGACATCATAGAATCCATTAAAAAATCTCAAATTGCGGTGGGCTGACCATGTTGCAAGAATGGCAGACAACTTATGGACATCACGACTCACGACATGGATCCCCCGAGATCACATGCAGAACCGAGGCCGGCAGAATATTTGATGGAGAGACGAGCAAGACAAATTCAGAAAGTACTGACTCTGCAATGCCCACCATAGAGAAGTGCGGTGAATCCTGGGAAAGGTCTATGTCCAACGACGGACGTTGAAAGACTGATGAAGATAATGAATTTGTTGGTCAGTTTGTACGGAATCGCTTTGTTTATAAGCTGCTGAACAGTGGTGTAGCAAGGTGGGGGCTTAATGTGACCGTCGGACGTAAGTAGAAAATGGTACAGAAATTCTCTTGGTTTACTGGGTTGGAATAAAGTTCAGAAAGCATTTATCATGAAAGAATATCTTAATTTATTCAGTGATGACGTAAGTAATATTTTGATAAAGAATTTATTTTACGATTTATTCACCTACAAATTTTGACTCAATGTTGGGAAGGTTGGCCTGATTGTTTAGTTCCACACATTTTCTAATTTGATGTTGAGAACGGTAAACAAACAGAAAAAAATATAATTTAATTTATTCAAGTCGATAACATGATTTATTTTAGGGGTGGGGGCGTTCAAATGAACTTTGCTCCCAGGCGCAGAGAAGTCTTGCAACGCCACTTCCCCTGGATACATTGTGATTGGCTGTTCGTAAACAATCGCTCTGTTTCTAAGTCATTAGCTCCTTCTTTGACAATCAGCCTGTTCTTGGAGAATCGTATTGTTCGTAAGAAATTGAACTCTTTGCAAATAATCGGTGTGTTCGTAAACAATTATGCTGTTCGTAAGTTACCGCTTCTAAACGATGGTTCTCAGTGTTTATAAACGTCACTGAATTAACGTGGCTACAAATCAAATTTAGAGGCAAAAAGTTAAAAAGTAACAATAATTTAATTTCAGAAAGAAGGAAAAGAGAAATGTTGGAGAGGAAAACACGAACAAAAACAACGAAAAAAAAAACAATCAACAAAATGAAAACAAAATGGACGCAACCCGTATGACAAGCCGACATTTTATTTGGCCAAAACATTGCCTGCATAAATCTCTTCTCCGATTTAAACGGAACAAAATCGGTGGCAAGAAACGCGGAATTGAGGTTGATCAAGCAAAAGAGAACGTCGAAAATGAGGAATGTCCTCAAGATGGATAGGAATTTATTTTACAGCGAAATTAAAGGTTGAATGAATATAGAACAAGAAGCATAAATTCAACGATGCGTCCACCATCCTTACGTCCATATCTGTCCATGTGGTTGCCTCAATTACTAAGGAAGGGGAAAGGGAGAATAAGAATTGTACACCAGATTGTTCCGAAAGTGTGACCTTGATATCAAACCGTTCAAACTTGAAACAGTGTAAAAAATCACAAATCTTTCCTCACTCCGTGAGAAAAAAAAAGACTGAGAATATGGATCGGAGGGGAAGACACTGACTCTCAAATTGAAAAAAAGAGAAGAAGCCGTGTGAGACTGAGTTTCCCGAAACAAATGATCTACGTTATCAAAGGGATTCCAAACGACGTAGTATCATTATTAGTTATGGTGGTAGTAGTGGCAGGAAGAGGAGAAAGAAGAAAGGGTGAGCATGGTTCACTTGGTAGTCTCGACCGAGTTTCATACCAATCCAATATAATACGGCTGAGAGAATCGATAGTCAGCATTTTAGGGACCGAATGACAGACCGACCGAAAAGTGTCTTATAGAGATGCATCGATGAATCTTAGAAAATGTATATAATTACCATTGACTTTCATTAAACATCCTTATTGGAATCTACCTGAATTAGCTTAGTCTGCCACAAGGCGTGCGTATATGAGGTGCCTAGAGAGATGCAAGAGCGTGCAAAGCTAAACGGGGGATTCGAGGGGACCCTACTGAGCTTACATTAGGTGTTCCTGTGAGATTACTCAATTGGCAGTGAGCTTGTGTACTGTGTGACCACATCATCCATGGTCATCCACCCTCTGCAATCGAGATTTGTCTCCCTACATTTTCTTGCTTTTCCAGAAAAAAGTGATTTTAGACCGGGTGGTTTTTTATCATCAGACTGGGTCTCTTTGTTCAATCCCACTCGCAATATCACATACCTGTTCATTCTCATCAAGGCCAATATGTAATATCGTCAAGGGTTGCTTATGCTCGTGTCTCACTGATTCTTCTAGAGAAGGCATGAATGTACTTCTCCCTGCATATCGTCCAGTCAACACTATCTTGATAAAAAAAGATTCTCCTCACTGACATGTCATGATAGTTAACACAGCTGCGAAAAGATGAGTGAGTACCTAGGCGAAACACACTTTATATTACTGCTTTATCTGGCTTGGCAGTAACAGCAAAAAGCTGTTACCTCAGGAGAGGCCAAGATGTTCATATATTCCCACCTTTCCTGGAGGAGAGAGATAGAAGAGGGAAAATCAAGAGAAATTATGTGTGTGTGTGTGAGAGAGAGAGAGAAAGAGAGAGAGGGGGAAGAGAGAGAGAGAGAAGGGGAGAAGATTGAAAGACCAGGTCATGACAAAAGGGAGTCATGCTGGAGGTAAAGTGGGAGCGGGTCAGAAGTGGTCCGCCTTAGGAGACATGGCAGTAACGCCATCCGTCACAAGTTAAACGCGATCAATATATTTGCGCGCGAATCTTGGCCACCGAAGGCAGGCATCTATAAATTTTGGCGTGCAAGCGAGAAAATACAGATAATGAGGAATTGATTTGTGCAAAATTATCGGTCGATGTGTTAATCATTCGAAAACGGCCTGAGAACGACAGCTAAGTGAAGATTTGCCGATCGATCTATAATGCAAGAATCCGGGCGTGTTGAGAAGCTCGGGAACCTGTCGCGCAGCGTGGCTGTAACTTGGCAACCAATCAAAAAGGATCTCCCTGCGTATGCATGAACAGGGACTCTCTTGAGGATTTAATCAATCGGGACTGAGACGCTATTCAGTGAGCGTGTCTATTGTGCAACCGTTGCATTGAAAGTATCAACTATGAAATTGTGTTACATTCAAAGTTTCAAATGTGAAATTGGAAACTCCACCCAGCTTTGTCAATACCCCCTCCAGTACAGTCCAGATTTGGTTTGCTTGGACTTTTAAAGAATTTTAGACCGTGAACGAGATTAAGGGGAATGTAACATGCTAGCTGATGGTGATCCTGAAAGAGGTGTGTTTTTAAAAGTGGAAAGGGCCCTACGATGGTTGTGAGTTGCTCAAAGGGGAATACTTCAGTTGATAATAAATTGCTGAATACATTTTGGACAGACCTAGCATTTTGAGAGACTATGCCATAACTTATCTTTCATTATATCAAATCGTTTTTTTTCCGGTTCTTCCCGCTTATCAGGAGACTGCATACAATAACCTGATAAGGAAAGCAATCAATGGACTTGAGAAAATGTTGATTTTTTTCAAACTGAAATATAACATGCATTGAGAATATACGGTATAGCTTGCTTTCTCCCATGTTCGACAATAAGAAATTATTTATGTCGTTACTAAGTCGATTCACTCTAACAATACTTAGCTCATACATTGAATTTATTATTTCTTAAGAACGGGATGAACCTACATAAGAGGAAATAGCTTTCGAATCCACTAAGCCAAGTGTTGTCTAATGATGTTGTCATGATCTGAGCGTGTCTAGAAAATGACCCAAGGGACGTTGGCGTGAAAAACGCCTGTGAATATAAAGAACTGTGGGATAAAATGGCTCTTGTCTCTGAGTGATAGGAGTGATAGCATGGCCGAAAGTTGGATGGAATTTGAATTGAATCGTGTCTTTATCTTTTGTTTCTTATTGATTAATGGTTCTGACAAGCTATCAATGTTGATGCTTGGTCTGCTGACTGAATTGTTTGAGCATAACTGGCAAATCCCCCTAAACTTCTTATTTGCCAATATTTCACACTCTCTATTTTTTTTTACTCATTTTCTAAAAGGATTGTGTGTCCCTTAAAAGAAGATCCGAGAACATTTCAGAATAAACATCCCAGGAGGTCCTGAAAGTACGAAACAGAAATATCTAAAAAAAAAAAACGAGAAAAGAAACGAATTTGCCAACAACATAGAGAAGGATAGTAGTCCCCCAAAACCATACACAGTTATCAAAACATTCTTCACTTTCGGAAATGAAGATTCTAGGTAAAAAAAAGATACAATGCAATCATCATCATCATCATCATCATCATCATCAGCATCATCGGCATCGGCATCGGCATAATCAGCAGCATTTTAGCATCTGTTGATAGACATAGACCCTCCCCAGGATTGGACAGACCCCTCTAAAACATTCAATGTTTTCCTCGAGTAGATTTGAATGATTTCACCCTCTCTTTCCTTTCTCTCCTTTTCTTATATTCTATCGATAATTGCTATCATTGCCTTGACCTGGCACAAGGCCATAATTGTAGATCACACTGTGAGGATCAAATTCACTTCAGCAGTAATGATCTGGATAACTAGTTTCCTCAGTGTCTTCTGACCAAGGAATTCATCAATATTCACTCATCATCACCAGCCTTTTAGCGTCTGTCGTTGAACACAGACTTTTCCCAGGATTCGTCAGACCTCTTTATCATGGGCATCACGGAGCCAATACTTTCTGAACCTGTCAATTTGATCTTGCCATCTTTTACTTTACCGACCATAGTTTCGCATATGATCTCTGGAGATCCACGTTGTGAGTCATGATTTCCATCAGTTGTCTGCCATTCTTGCCACATGACCAGCTCATTGCTATTTTAGTTTTACAATGGATTCTATGATATCCCTGACTCTTGCCTTTCCTCTATTATACTGTATTGTCTTGTGGACTCTCCATGCGATCTTTAGCACTATTCCCTCTTGTGCACGTTCCATGATTCTCAGTTTGAGGGTCAATCTTTTGGTAAGGCTCCATTTCTCAACTCCATAGATGACTATCGGTAGGATACATTGGTTGTAGATTGTTCTTCTTAAAATCAATGGGTTTTCCTTTTTCTTAAAGGTTGAGCTTGCCCTACTGAAATTTTGCCAACCTAGGGTGATTCTCTGCTTGATTTTTTCTTCTTTCGGGGATTTCATAGATATCTGTGGTCTTTGGTAGATGTAATGGTCTACTTATTCATGTATGCATTTGCGATTCTGATAGTTACGTCGTTGAAAAGATTTGACGAAAATCTCGCTTAACTGTGCCTGCTTCAACTAGTATCCATACGTAGCATTAATAAAGAGCAAAGTGGTGAGAAAACCGCCAAGTATTTCAATTACTGGCAGAAAGACCTATTACCAATGACTTTCATCTTGAAAACAATTTTCCTCATCAGTTCCTCTACCGACGTTTTTCACTGATGGCATCAGCACGTCGAGAAAGTGACAAAAACAGAACAGACTTTTTAGTCTAAATATCTACCTCAGTCTGCCCACATCTATCAATCTATTAATGTATCTTAGTCTGTCTGGCAATTTATCTATCTTAGTCTATCCACATCTATCTATCTCAGTCAGTCCACGTCTATCTAGCTATTTATCTATCTTAGTCTGTCAAGCTATTCATATATCTATCTCAGTCCACATCTATCTATCTCTTTGTCTATCGAGCCATCCATCTATATATCTTAGTCATTTCACAACTATCTATCTATCTTACTCAGTTCACAATCTATCTCAGTCTGTCTACATCTATCTATCTATCTATCTATCTATCTATCTATATATCTATCTATCTATCTCTTAGTCTGTCCACATCTATCTAGTCAGTCCATATCAACCTATCTCAGTCAGTACACATCCATCCATCTCAGTATGTCCACATCTAACTCAATCTATCTATTGATAGATCTATCTATCTCAGAAAGTATGATCATTATAAAATGCATTAGCCCCATCTGGAATATCGACATGAACCACAAGAAAACGACACTCGAATATTATTATCATTATCGACAACTCTGGCTACTACAATGGATATCCAACCCAATTCTAGTTTCCTAAGAGCCACGACAACGTAGAATTCCCATCAATACACACTTAGGTATGGCATCCTCGAACATCATATTTATTTTCAGTCATGGCAGCCATAACAGAACAATTCGGTGAGAAAAAAAAGGATTTTCTCATTTTCTTCTTTGTCTTCTTTTCATTTTGAAATATTTTTTCCGCTCCCCAAATCTTATATATATATATATATATATATATATATATATATATATATATATATATATATATATATATATATATATATATATATATATATATATATAATTTGAACAATAGAGAGTGAGATGGACTCGTGAGTAAAGTGTATGGAAGTTACGTTTATCTATCAGTAAATGTTTTTGTTAATTGTTTTGACAAGTTTGGGGAGGTATTCCTATCTTCGGTAGTTTGTGCTGTGTGTGTTTGTACTTTTAGAGGTTATAAGTTTGATATGGAATATGAGCCCATCATCAGGAGTTTCGCTTTGTGAGCAAAGAATGGTATCCAACCTGCTAAGGGCATCCTGTTGTGTGTCTATACGTATATGTGTGTGTGTGTGTGTGTGTGTGTCTGTTTTTTTGGTAAAATGACGAAATTTGAGAGAAAAAACGGATGTTCCGTCTCGAAACAAACAAGTTGCTTAAATTCTAGGCATAGTTTTAGAGAGGCACAAATAAAATTGGACGAAACCAGCTTTATAGAAGAGGAATAGAACACCAAAGACATACAAGGGTTCCGTGCGAGCGTTTGTAAAAGTGCTAATCAGCAATGTCTCATTTTCCTGAATGATCTTTTGATTTCACTGTGCGTCAGATTTACAAAACACATGAGTTGCAATAAGTTGGTTGTCATTAATTCGAAATCCTATTTATTTTACAAACCTAACTTTCCTCGTACCTCTTCATGTGCATCACAAAAAAAGGAACCCAACCAATAGATTGGCTCGCAAACTTTGAACCGTGCACCGTACACGGGAAAAAAAGTCATGTTTAACATCAGATTGAGATCACACGACAACACATTATATTTGAAAACAAACAGGGCGCAGAGATATAATAGAAATCATGAGAAACTTCAAATTGTAATTGGTATACCATGTTGCAATAATGTTTTACGAAAAATGAACAATAATTACGATGTGGATTCCTTGAGATCATATGCGAAATTGTAGCCGATAAAAAATAAGATGGCGAGATGATTTCGACCAGAAGGTATGGTTACCATGACTCTCGAGAGCTAGAGAGATGGTGGATCTTTGGGAGAGTTAATGTTCAAGAACAAACTTAAAGAGGCCATTAATGATGATGGCCCCAAGAGGTACGCAGTCCCCGGTTTGAGAACCTTTGTCCTCAAAGATGATAAGAAATATTCTTCTAATGATAAGTGCTTCCTAGAATTTGAATTAGGCAAGGAATCAATAGAAAATAGTGTCTAAAACAAGATGAGATTCAAATTTTCAAAACATTGAAGTCTGTGCCTGATTTGTTAAGCGGGAAGCAAATTTGTACCCTTGTCAGGTTCAGGTTCGAATCCCACAGGATTTCTTTGCTCTTTATTCGAATTTAAAATGCAAGGGTTGGTACGTTTGAAAATTTGAAGGGAAAAAATGTGCAAAATTTTGAAAGAAAAGTGATAAGATAAATTAAAAGAAAAACGGTAAAATTAAATTGAAGGAAAGATAGATAGATAGATAGATAGATAGATAGATAGATAGATAGACAGAGAGAGAGAGAGACACACAGAGACACACAGAGAGAGAGAGAGAGAGAGAGATGAAATGAAAGAGAGGAACGAGAAGAATTATCTCGAAAGCAAAATCAGAAAGGAATGAAATTGAAAGAAAGAATACAAAAGAATGAAATTAAACGAAAGAAAGAGATGCAAATAGAAGGAAGAGAGATAAAGATTAAAATAAAAAAACGATTAGTGACGAAATCAAAGGAAAGAGAGGGAGGAATGGAATTAAAAAGAGAGTGTGATTAAGGCAATGAGAGGATAGAAAAGGGAGAAATAACTACAGAGAAGGAAGGGAGAAGGGGAGAATTAAAGGGAAAGGGGGAAATCGTGAGATTAATAGAAAGTTAAAGAAGAAATAAAGAATTAAAGGAAAGAGGAGAAGAAAATATCTCATGAAATAAGATAGAGAAGTAAATTAAAAGAAAGAAATCGATAGAAAGAGAAGGAAAAATTAAATTAAAGGGATGGAATATTTTAAAACTCAAACGTAAGATAAAAGATGATTACGAGACAGGGAATAAGCAATGAAATTATAGACCTGTGATTCCGAACGTTGGGAATTAGTGTATGAGAAAGAGCAGAAACCGTTCCGTGGTTCAAAACTGAGTCAGGTTAAGGCTCGACTGATTAATTCTTAATTTTACAATACTGATAATTTTCTAATTACACAATACAATTAATTTTCCTTTAGATTCCATAATAACTAATGCTCAACTTGTGAATTTTGTGCGGTATAAAATCGATGAGGTAATTGCTTTGTTGTTGCTAAATTTCAAGCCAAAATATGTAGAGATATTCTTCAAGACCGTCCCAATGATAGAGGGGTATGGTGACCCTTTGGAAAGATATATAACCAACGATGGACGCTAAAAGTCTCATGATAATTGAATCTACTTTTTGACAAACACGTCTACGTTAATGTTGATTTTACCCCCTCATGTCAAGAATAACAAGGATAATCCTCACATAATCCTAGGTAGTTAACTCTTCACCGTTTGTCCGTCTGTTTCGTTAAACGAAACCTATATATGAAATAATCATTTCCCCAACCGTGGATTGGAATCACGACTAAATGATTTGTAGGTTCCTCCCTTGCCAACAGAGCCAAACTGACAAATCTTATGTATCTACGAATTTATTTATCATACATGCTATAAAAACGTTACAGTAATTATCATCAGTCGGAAAAAAAGTTGGAATGAAGTCTGAACCTGCAGCAACCAAGCTTATCTTTCTTTTCTTTTACCTCTGCCATGAAATTGGTGTATGGGTTCTCCCACGCCTCTTTGTTAGTCAACATGATATCTCCAAAGTTTCGTTATAGATTCTGATTAATTTTGAGGAAAAAGTTTCGAATTGGGGGTGAGATCCATTTACGTACCACCATCCTGCATCATACCTATGTACCCCTAACACACAATATCTCCAAAAGTTATCGATGAATCTTTATTAATTTTTGTAAAAGATTGGCCATGGGCTCTATGAGAAATGGTTATATTGGTCGAAGCTGGACCCAAGAATGATTTTCCCCTTGCGTCGTAGCTACATATCCACACCAAAGTATATCTCCAGAAGTTCTCTATTAATTCCAACGATATTTTATGAAACAGTAAGCTATCGGCTAAGGTCTGATTCAATTTTGAGGCAGGTCAGGGGATCTTTAAAAGTTAATCCTACCTTCTGCATCGTAACATATTTATGGACAGATTTTCAATCTTAAACAATGGTGTTGAAAGAGAAACATACTCTTAATGTACATTTTTTTTATTTTAGTTTATCTCTCTATCTTCTCTGTCTTTCTTTCACATTCTCTTAATCTTTCTTCCTTTCTTAACGTCATTCTTTTTCTGACAATTTTTCCTTTCCTCTTATTCTCTCTGCTCTTCTTCTCTTCTTTCTCTTTATCCCCCTTCCTTGTCTGCTTCTCTCATTTTCTCTTCATCTCCCACTTTATCCCTCACTTATTAATTCTGTCATTTTCCTTTTCTTCCTTCTCTTTCTTCTTCGTCATAGCACTCATTCGTTCTCTTTTTCGATTAGCCTTTCGCATTTTTTTCTCCTTTTTTCATGTCATTCTGTCAGTTTTCCCCTCTCTTCCTCTTTTTTAAATAACCAATAGTTACTTTTTACAACTGATACTGACATTTTTCTACATCATCATTATCTTTCCGTCTTTAATTCTCTCTATCTGTCTTTCACTTTCCCCTGCCATTCTTTCTGTATCTCTAACCCCTTCCTTTTTCTCATTCTTTCTGCCTGTCTTCCCTTACTTCCCTCTTCTTTCAATCTTTCTTTCTTTCTCTCTTTCGTTTTTCCATCTCTCATTCTTTCTACCTATCTTCCCCCCTCCCTTTCATATTTCATTCGTTCTATTTGTCCTCTCTCTTCTGTTTCTGGTCTCCCTCTCCTTTTTCTCTCCTATTTAGTCTTTTACAACAGTTTTTCCCCTCCCCTTCGCTCATTAATTCTCTCTTCTCTTTCTATAACCAATAGTTTTGTTTCACAATGGATGCTGATGTTTGCTTGATCATCGTTATTTCTTTTTTTTTAATGAATTCTTTTCAAAACTTCTTTTCATTTCTGTTGCTTTTCTCCGCTGTCGTTTCTCGGTGCCTTGCGGTCAATGACGTAATCCATGCGTCAGAGGTCTTTCCTTGAGGGAATTGGTAAAAAACGAAATAACGAAACGGAAAAAGAAAAAAAAAAACGAAACGAAATGGACAAAGAAATCTTTTTAAAATCAAACAAAAATTGAAAATTGAGCAAAATAAAATTCTAAGAATTGAACAAATAAATAAATTAATAAAACACTAGACAAATGAGCTGATGAATGAATAAAACTGACAAAAAATATATGAAGGAAGAAAATAAACGAACAATTTAAAACAAAAATATCTGGTAAAAAAAAAAGATCTTTCAAAATGGTTGTCGGCTAAAGAAGGGAGGTAATAAAAGCAAATACAAATTTTTGAAAAAAAAAGAACAGAATCGGATTTGAAAAGCGAAGGTTTGAAAATTCATAATGCCGCTACGTGACCGAAATTTAAAAGGTCAGTTTGAAGGGATTTTTGGTGGGGTTTTGTTTTACCATTTGTAAAGTCTCAACATTTTTGAAGTGGAAGCCGCGGTAAAAATAGGGAGGGGGAAAGGGAGAAGCGACTAAATTCTTTAAACTGTGCTCTCCCCCAGGGTAATTTAGATGAGGACATAGCGTGTGTCATCTTCCGGTGTCTGGCTTTTTGTCTGTCTACATCCGCTCTGAAAACCCTGCAGTACCCCTAACTCATCCCCTCTCACCCCTATATATATATATATATATATATATATATATATATATATATATATATATATATATACATACACACACACACACACACACACACACACACACACACACAAAAAAAAGAGAGGGGTAAGTTAGATGTATGTAGCAAAAGGTAATAGGGAATGAAAATATCAAAATGAATTTTAAAACATACTCATAGAAATAGGCTGTAATGAAATATGATGTGACAGTCAATAACTGAACAACCGTAGCGTCAAATTTGAAGTCACGTATAAAAAAAAATCAATTGGAGAATGAATTTGTACAGAATTAATTTTACTTACGACATTATCGGTGTTTTTCAGTGGAAAACATCTAGAATGGTATAAAAAAACATCAACAACATTTAGATTCTTTATGATTTATTTGTTATTAATGAACCCCTCAAGATAAGGCCCAAATAGGTCGAAAACTTTTTTTTTCCAAAAATAAAAAATGTTTTATTAGAATGGGACTAGTGGTGTGCTGATGCCAATTTTCAAGTCTGTAGACGAAATGATTTGTTCAGGAAGGCTAGAACACACACAAACACACACATACGAAAACATATAAATACCCACACTCACACGCACACGTGTAAGAAAAAGATTGAACACTTCGTTTACAACAGTATTTAATAAACTATAATGAGATATCAAATATTATAAACGTACTATGGTGAGACTTATGAACCATAAAAAATCAGACTAAGTAGGTTTAGAAGGAGTTTTTTTTTATTTTCGAATGTTTTATGAACAACATAAGTGAAAAGAAAAAGATGTCCGATTTTCGAATAGTCTGACGTTAGAATTTCAATGGTAAGTCTGAATGAGCGTTCAGCGCCAAACAGATTTTAATTTGTGACTGGATATATTTGTTTATGCAAAAATAATATCTGATATTGTCTCAATTTCTGCATTGAGACCTCCCCAAATGTATATCAACTTCAAATGTACGCGTGCATATATATATTGTACTTTATCATAATTGTTTATTCGATTTAAGGAATCTGGGCCAAATGATACATTAATTTCGTAATAACAGGAGGTCATACCAAATATATTTTCAGAGAGATATGATATGGTTATTTTTGTCAGATTATATATCCATTTCTCAATATATATATATATATATATATGTGTGTGTGTGTGTGTGTGTGAGAGAGAGAGAGAGAGAGAGAGAGACTAAATTCATGAAATTTGTTCGATGAATTTGATAGATGATATGGAAATATGAGACTTAAGAGACTGGATCGTATTTATTTCCGTTACATGTTTCGAAAGACTATTTTCTCTCGTTGCCAAACGTAAAATAGGAAAAATGATAAATTTTTGCAAATAGCACGGTTTGAAGATGAGAGGAGAGATGATGTAAGTTTTTTTTGTTCTAAATTTGCAATCTTTACGGGCAAAAAAAGGATATATTTCTGTGTCAAAGTTCAAAATCGTTGAGTAGAGGGAGTGAAAGTGAGGAGGCTTTTGTGCGTGTGTATGCAGTGACTGTTATTGAGAGATGTGTATATGTGTATGTATGGTATGCATGTGTGCTTTTTTGTAGGTTTGTTTTCGAGGGGTCAGGTGTGTTTACCTTAGTATATGCTGTGTAAATATAAATGTATACAATTGTGGGTAATCTGAAATTTTACAAAAATGTTAGTATTATAATTTTTCATTTTTTTTTATTCATTTAAGTTTTTCATGATAAGTCTATGTTATATCTGATTCTTGAACTAATCTGTTGGAGAGGAAAATGTGTCCACATAGATATTTTGCTAGGTGAATATGTGTGCAGGTAATGCAAAATCCCTCTACAACAGGTTAGTATAAACAAAGACTACGTAAACTGTTCTAAAATCTCCGATAACCCACGCATACATTCACTTTTTCCTAAAGAGAAGGGTGTATAACCAATGCATCCTCCCAATAGTCACTTATGGAGCTGAAACATGGAACTTAACCAAGAAACAGACCCGTAAGCTGAGAACCATGCAACGTGCACATGAAAGAATAATGCTGGGCCTCACATGGAGAGACCACAAAACAGCACAACACATTCGGGAAAAGACAAGAGTTAGAGACATCATAGAATCCATAAAAAATCTCAAATGGCGGTGGGCTGGCCATGTTGCAAGAATGGCTGACAATCGATGGACATCACGACTCACAACATGGATTCCCCGAGACCATATGCGCAACCGAGGCCGGCAAAATATTAGATGGAGAGATGAACTAGACAAGTTCAGGAAGTACTGGCTCCGTGACGCCCATGATAGAGAAGTGTGGCAAATCGTGGGGAAGGTCTATGTCCAACGACGGACGCTAAAAGACTGATGATGATGATGATGATGATGATGATGTATCAAATCGGTTGGTTCCGCGGTGAACAAATTCAGTGAAGCGATTTCGAATTTTGGTTGCATTCAATACGTACTAATAATACGTTTAGGAAAGGCCTGAATCGACTCTTCCCTGTTTTTTATCCTATCCCTAAATGTTCGTCTGAAATTATCGTCAGTGGAATACTTCAATACTTGATATTCTATGTTTGTGTTTTATTTGTGAATTGGATGAACAAAGGCAGGAGCATGTACGGAATAGCTGGACTTTATGGTGTAATTTGGCCCACACATGAACATCAGTAAAACAAAAGTCATGTGTAACGATCACATCGAGAATAACTGTCAAAATCGAAGATGCAAAACTGGGGAAAGTAGACCACTACATCTGCCTAAGACAACGAATCTATACGAAACCCACAGAAGAAGAAATCAAACGGAGAATAACCCAAGGATTGCAAACCTTCTGCAGTGCAAGCTCAGCCTTCAAAAACAAGACGATCCCAATAATCCTAGAGATAAGAGTGTACAACCAATGTATCCTCCCGATAGTGACCTATGGAGCTGTAACATGGAACCTAATCAAGAGACAGACCGGCAAACTGAGAAGCATGCAACGTGCACATGAAAGAATCATTCTCAACCTCATAAGGAGAAATCACAAGACAGCAAAGTATTTCAGGAAGAAAATGAGAGTCCGAGACATCATAGAATCTTTGAGAAAACTCAAATGATAATGGGCTGGCCATGCTGCTACCATAAACTCCAAACTCGTCACTTCACTGCCTCCTACGTAGACGGATGTCAACTTCGTGCAATTGCTAGTTGTCAAGTAATCGCAGTGCACACTCACACAGAATAAGATTTCCCCAATTATAGCATAGATATATAAATATTTACATACCAAACTACCAACGTTAATTGGTTAACACATGTCCACGTATGCATTTCTGTCACAGTATCTTTAAGCTAAGTACATTACATTGCCAACCTCTATAAGTGTATGATGTAATTAGGGTTTCATCTTTTGAATATGATGTGCAAAAGACGCCTAGAAAATCAGCATTTCTAATCCTGGATTTTAACTTGTCCAGTACGTCGACCTTTACCACCAATGGGAAACACGTCACTTTTTTGGGCACAAGGTAGGATAGAAAGTATTTATAGCTCAGTTTTGCACAAGGCTAAACAAGGGAAATGCTATCAGGGAAGAATACGTTAAGCTCATTTTCCAAGTGCCTGGAAAATCAGCAGTCGGATTTTGACAACTGACACCGGTGTAAGGCACATTACTATCCCAGTCACGAGGAAAATCACAAAGATATTTACAAAGCTTATAGCTCAGACCCTGAATCAAGGGTCTGCAGGGACTTTGGAGTTAACTGATGGAATAATTTATTCATTGTCATAGACATTGCGCTTCAACAAAAGTCTACAGTATGAGTTTATTTTGGAGACTCTCGATTATGCAATCTTTTAACATGACAATGGGCTGGATATGTTGTAAGAATGACAGAGAGCCACTGGACGTCACGATTCACAACGTTGATCTCCAGAGATCATATGCGAAAGTGTGGCCAACAGAAAATTAGATGGCGTGACGGGCTAGATAAATTCAGAGTCGACTGGCTCTGCGATGCCCATGACAGAGAGAGGTCTGGCGAATCTTTGGGGAAGGATAATGTCCAACGAAGGATGCTAGAAGATTGATGATGATGATGATGATGATGATGATGATGATGTGGTAAATCCAACTTTGATGAATTCATTACGAAGTGAAATCATTGAATTAATTATGGAAATGTTAAGAAAAAAGATCGCCGTAGTGAATTAGCACAAAACAGGTTAACGTTAAGCGCAGAGTTCCTGTGTGTCTTAATACGTTCAGATCATTGCCGCTTTGAACACTGTGTTCGAAGGGCCCAAACTCTAGTATATGGGAAGGTAAAGACTCTTCATCATTAACTTGAAGCAGACGTCTATAATGGAGGAAAAGAAGTCTTCAGATTTTAAACGGCTGCTTTTGATTAAAAACTTATAAATAAAAATCCTGTGACCGGAAAGCTATTAAAGTCCCAAGTGATTTCAAGTAACCAGCATTGCCTATTAATGAAACATTTGAAAGAACTGTTGAAAAGGGTAAAAAAAAAAAAAAAATCGCTGTAAATATTTTGAAAAAAAAAGGGAAAGAAAAAAAATTGCTCCTGAATGAGAAAAAAAAAAAAATCAAAATTTATTTCTTCCCACATGATAAGATTTGAGGCAAAATACCTGATATTGGTTTACCCTGCAATCCAAAAAAAAACAAGCAAACAAAAAAAAAAGCGTTCTGAAAGAAAGAAAAAACCTTTCCTACGCTAAAATAGAGTAACGCCCAAAAGCAATTAACATTAATTTATATGGGAAAATCTTAAAGCGTTCGCAGGAATTCTCTTTAGCGTAGACTTTTGGAGTATTCACGTATAGGTCCCGTCAATTTAAGATCTGAACAGACGTGGAAAGCCCTCCCGGATCTCTGTTCACTGAAGGAATATGCGTATGTGTGCGTGTGCGTGTGTGTGTTCCTATGCCCGATAGCTATAATACAATAATAACCAACAGTAGAACCAAGAGGAGATCTGCGTATATTAAATCGTCAGTATTACACACATTACTATGTGTGTGGCATGGTCATACCAATATAGCTTACCTTAATTTCTGATCATTGACAAGCGCTTATTTTTTCATATTTTAATCAGTTTCTAAACTAAAATCATTTCTGATCTTCAATGTTCGATCTTGTTTAAATAAGTCGTTAATTTCATACGATGTATACTGAGTTTTGATCCGAAATCATCAATTTTGAAGCTGAATAAGTATGTCCAATGTATCAGATAATTGTCATACTCACTGTGTATAGTTTGATATTACTTCAAATGTGGTAATTTGGATGTAATAGCAAACCTTGGTCCTCCGGTTGTAAAATATGGTGGTTGGACACTGCATACAAAAGCTCCAAAAAGTATAACCATACAATGTATTGATTAGATATTAACACGATGATGAATTTAAAAGCAATTAATCACCTTTTTTTTCAGACACCGAGACGGACAAAAAATCTTTGGATCCACCTCAAAAAGAAATGACTACAGTCTGGCACGTTTCCGTCGCATTTAAACGAATTCATGGTGCAAAGTATTCTGATGAAGAACAAATTGATGCTTTTTGGCGTCATTATTGTGTTACTATATATATATATATATATATATATATATATATATATATATATATATATATATATATATATATATGTGTGTGTGTAAATATAAATAATGGAGTAAGAATTCGCGACCCAAACATGTTCATGTTACTGCCCTGTTTGGTCTTCTTCAGGTAAATGATTCGGTTTATTTCATGTTCCTATGTAGGATTTTTTTTGCAGGGGGGGGGGTATATATTTTGGTAGCATCTTCCTTTTGTTCTATTTATATTTTCCCATCGTACCTTCCTAATTTATGATTTATAACTATCACAGCATCCCAACTAAATAAAATAGAAAATACCTGACAAGCAATGACCTACCACTACACGAAATATATATATATAGAGAGAGAGAGAGAGAGAGAGAGAGAAAGAGAGAGAGAGAGAGAAAGAGAGAGAGAGAGAGAGAGAGAGAGAGCGAGAATAAAAGGAAGATCCTAACACCTAGAAAAATAGGAATCCAACATAAATCGAATCATAAGTCTGAAGAAGTCCAAACAGGAAACAGAAACATATACATGTTTCTGTAGCGAATCCTCACTCCATTGCATTATGAATTGTACTCTAAATCAACTTAGTTTGATGGTGAATTATCGAGCACTTTATGAAATAAAACCATAACACATCGGATATCATATTATACCGTATGCTGTATATTCCTGATTTGTATTATATACTTACATAAAATTCTGAATAAAAAAAAATGTATTTAATGTTAGAAGCTGTTAAGCCTTCCAGATTACATACATTCACACACTTAAACACACACATACATACATACATATATATATATATATATATATGTTTGTGTGTGTGTGTGTGTTTTTTTTTAAGAAATAGCGCCCTTGTCAAACGGGACCCAGCTGTGTTCTTTCATGACGGTGACGAAAAGGAGAGAAAGCGTAATGATAGTTCCGTTGTCCGTACAAATGCCCCTCTTTATTGTCACCTGTCTTCAGTATCTCCAGAAATGAAACAGAATTTTCGAGCAGAGAGTAAAGGAGATACTCCATTACAACATTCTTCGAGCGCATGTCACCACCGGAGATGTTGGCCGTGATCAAAGTCCCTGGGGTCAGAATGAATATTCACTTGCAGCCGAACAGCGAAGAAAGCGCGGTGCAGTAATCGCACATATCAAAGTTCTGTTGAGTTGTCTTAGTTGTAAGTCTCCTTATCGCGTTTACGTGTTATGCAAGAAATATGCTTAACCCGGTCGGACATCGTCCAGTTTAACTTTCCACAATCGCACCGATCCCAAAGGGAAAAGAGGAATAAAAACACCTATCTACAATCTTTGAGTCAAGCGAAAACGATGTATCTAATTGAATGGGTTAACGAAGAAGACACGGCCAATTGAACTGGATCTCGATGCCCGTATATCTCTAACTTGACTGATTTCTCTCTCGGTATATCTATTAGATAGAGTTGCACCGACAACTATAATGTTGTGTTTCTCTTTCAAAAGGGTCGATAGTACTCTACAGCCAGTCCAGGCATCTACCAACTACGGAGTTTTTACATTCAACCGTTCAACGACCCAGGTTAGCCACACTTTCGGAATACTCCCGGAAGTAAGTGGGGGGGGGATCCCCATCGCTAGCTCTTGCATCTGTCAGAAGAAAGAAACTCCTGTTGAATTTATGACCATAGGGACCTGCTACTATTCGTGCAACCTCGATGGAACAAAGTAAGCAAAACCCTTGGTCTAAAGAATGGGATTGGCCTTGAGAGTGTCGCTCTTCCCTTCAAGACTTCGTTGTGCAGGATGTAGGGCAACTCTTTGACACAGGCCCTTTCGTGTGAGGTGCTCCCAAAATCTCCATTCGCGAAGTTAGACCATTGATTGATTGATTCATTCATTCTTTCATTCAAACTCTTGATATAAAAAATACTCGTTTTAACGGCACTATTTGGTGATACATGTGTTTTATCGGCACGTTCGTTTTATATTACCGGAAGACAGCAGTCAAAGATTATTTGGCAGTAACTGTACTTGGAGACTTTTAGTGCATTATTAAAAGATATTTTTGAGTCATTCATTCTATTTTTGTTAGTCTTGACGGCACTGGTGAACTTGGGTGAGCAGGCCATTATAGTAGTCTACTGATCTTGATCCACACTGTGTGCTTCACACTTGTTGCATGGTTGAATACTAATCTGAACTTATTAAATACATATCAGGACGAGGGCCACAGGTACTGTCTCTAGAATACGACTTCGTACCAGACAAAGCATAGCTTGGCAAATACAGCGAAAAAGGAGCCAGTTGCTGGCATTCGCAGTTGTGATAGGTGATCAGGCCTTCTCACTGGAGGCGGAGGGGTTTGGAAGTTGGAATCTCATAGTCAATAAAGGGTAATGGTACAGTACGATTGTTTCACGTAAGCTCACCTTAATATTCGCGTATAAAAAGATTGTAACAGGGTGACTACAAAGATGTTTCGAGTATATTCTTTTGACTGCCACCCTGAAATATTTACTTTTGCTCCCTCTCCCAGTAGGAGAAGTGTTAGCATATTCTCAATGGCTTAGTCACTTGGTCGTCGACAGCAAGTTGTGTTGATACCGGTGAGAACTTAGACTGGTAACGAACATCATGCACTGTGAGCTTGAGCTAGACAAAGCAAGATTGAGAAGCAGCTTAATTCCTAATCTAGTATTATCATCAAAAACCGATTCTCGAATTTTATTAACCAAACGCCTGATCTTGAATATCAAAACAAGTTGTGAACTGAGGCTGTTCATGAATACCACAACCATTGAGGAATGAGACTGGTTACCAACTACAACCATATTCTGTAAGAAGCTTGCATCCTTGTGCCAGACAAAGCAAAGCTGGTTACATACAGAGAGGCAGCTTAAATACTCCTAATCTACCTATCATCGAAAATTGATAAGCTCAAATGTTACTCGCGTAACGCCTGATCTTGAATATCAAAACCAGGTGTTCTTGGATCATGACCCATCGATCACTTTTACCATGATTGATGGACTGGCTGGGGGCTTAGAATCACAATCGGATATTGAATATCGATGGGTGACTATAAAATCTGCTGACCTAGTTAGGGCACGAACCTGCTGAACTAAGCTGATCGCAGGTCATGACATCAAGCAATTCTGGACGAGACACGAAAAACGCCCGAGGGACCAACGACCCTGCCAACCTCCTCGCAAGAATTTGTGGGTACCGATGGACAAGTCTTTGATGGTTTCAGATGTTATCATCATCATCCATGATATGTCGACCGCTGTTCAATGGCCTCTTTCGATGACGACTGTGATTGCGTTAACCCCTGCCATGTCTTACTGGTAAATCTTTCTATCTCATTCTTCCATCTTGTGTCTTATCTTTTCATACTGCGTTCACTATCCCAGAGGCACTGATCAGTTAATCTTTTGCTCTGTCTATTGTTATTTTCTTTTGGTAAGTATTCAGCCGATCTCTATTTCGTTGCTCAATCATTTGCATGATATCCTTCACTGAAGTCCTCCCTCTGATCCATATTGATCTTTTTTGTTGTCTTGGAGTCATCCCTAGTATTACTCTTTTCATGGCTCTCAGTGCGAGTTGGTTTTCAGTTCGTTTTGTTAAACTCCATATTCCAAATCCATAGTTCATTTGCACATATGCAGCGAACGTGATCCACGAATTCTGGTGGGACAGAATAATTGTACTGTAAAAAATATGAATCTTATTCCCGCTGCATTCAATCTCATTGTTAGTTATCTTGGAAATAGTTTTGTAACTGGTGTGCCCCATAATAGGATTACACGAGCTTCATATCCCCAACCATTAAGGTTTTGGATCTTGATACTAACCGAGCAAATAGCAGAAAGCTCGATCAAAATATCTGGTCAGTTTACACGTACTGATAAACGTCAAGTCGTACGGAAACTGAAGAAGCTATGTTAAAAATGAAGATTAATCTTTTGTCACTGGCGTTTTATCAACAAGCGCACACGTACATATGCATATATATATATATATATATATATATATATATATATATATATATATATATATATATAATGTACGATTATGGGATTTGGGGAGGGGTTTCGTCGATTATGGGATTCTTACTTTGCTGTATGTATGTATACAGACATACTTCAACTGGTGCAATTAATGCATTCAAAAAGATATCCGTACTATTCGAAACTACATTGTTCAAGGTCTTATAAGGATTCAATCTATGTTCTCCCCAGCGTATATGTGATTACATTAATTTGTGCACAATTCATTTAACTGAAATACATAAAAACCCAATGTATTGCTATATATATATATATATATATATATAGTGAAATATTTATACATGTCCTGATAAAAATGAGTTTGGTTAATTAAGGGTCGTCTATAGATTTTTCTCCGTCATTAAATGTATTTTCTATGATTAAGTGAGTCAAAATTGACTCACTAGAGTTATGGTCAACAACTGAATCACGTCAATTATTACCACTAAAGTCAGCTAAATCCTCTCTAAGTGGTCTAAAGTTCTGTCCATGGACCAGACGGAGCTTAGTAAACATCAGTTAATATTTATGGGCGCCTCACCGTAACGATTTACTTCTAAGATAACTCGTGTTTTTTTTGGGGGGGGGGTTCCAATTATTTCTTGATCGATTATGTATAAAAAGTGTAGACTACTGCTTCTGTGACCTGGAAAATGATAATATGAAATCTACTCCAATTGAATAATGGCTTAATTTCTGTATAATACATCGCGTCAAAAAAAAAAAAAAAACAACTTAAGAATATCAAAATCCAAGCAACAAAAGCAATGTTTCCCGTACTTTTTATACATGAGAAATAAGAAAATAACACTTGAGTCTTATGCCCTACGTAACTGATCTTTATAGCTGCCTGTGAGCCTAGAAACAATGTAGAAGTGGAGAAAGGAATTGATGTAATAATTGTTGTTAAAGGTTCCCTCTACAAAAATAAACTAAACCGTTTCTCCGTAAAGATTCTGATCTATTATTGATTTTCTGTCAATACGGTGTTATTCATAATATGACTGCCAATGTTTTCGATTAACATGAATCGATATTATCGATGAATATCAGACTTTGTCACTGATAGCTCAATCAGATTTTCAGGTGTCATTATCTGGCTAACTGATCCAAATTAATTCCAAAATGTATGTATATATTTATAATGAAGGTACAGATATATATATATATATATATATATATATATATATATATAACGTCCTACCAGCCCGAGGGTGAGCACTCTACAACAGGGTTATGGCAATTATATATATATATATATATATATATATATATATATATATATATATATATATATATATATATATATATATATATATATATATATATATATATATATATATATATATATATATATATATACACAAAGAAATTGATTTATGAATGCATTGTACTATTTACATGGAGAATTAGTCAATTGGCCTAGACAGCATAGATAAAAATGAACAATAAAAAGAAAATGGAGCTGCTGTGAGAATTGAACTTGCAAACGATACGGTAGTAGCTTTGACGTAGCATCACCCGTAACCATTGGACTAAACAGCCCAACGGTTAGGCGAAGGTCCAAATAAATGCTTCACACTCACTCCTCAAATCTTATTCATTTACTGTTCATGAATGCTCTATTTTCTCTCCATCACCGACAATTATATTTTAAAGAAAAGGATATATAATCCGATTGGATATTTATGAATGCATTATATCATTTGAAACCTTATTTGAAATGACCTTCCCGTTTCGCTGTTTAACTCAATGGTCAAGAGTGACACTACGTAAAAGCAGAAACTTCACTCATTGCAGGTTCGATTCTCTCATTAGCCTCGTTTATTTCTGTTTACGCTGTCTAAGTCAAGCAACTCATTCCCCCCTGGAGCATAGGTATAGCTGAATTTGATCTGCAATTTTCACTGCGTAGTCTATATGATTTATATGCTCTCTTGGATAAAGTGCATTAACGAGGAAGGAGATTGAGTTGAAAATAGATGTTCCTCGTGTAAAATAAATGTTTTTGTTACGATACGGTCTCATTGATTTGATTACCACTAAGCGAATGATTTCGACCAGTTGACCGATGGGATACTAGCTATATCATGGATACTTAGATAATTTTAGAAGTAGAAAAAAAAATCCTTCAGACCAATGAGAAGAAAATTGTACAGCTGCAATCAATCGATATCTTGGCTTTTAATTTACATGAATTCAGTGTCCAGGCAATAAGATCGATAGATAGATGTCAATAGAATAGAATAGACAGGTCGTGTTAGTCATTCAATAGAAACCGTTAAGTAACCAACATCTTTTGGTGGTATCCCGTGTTGGGAGTGATTATTTAAAACAATTGGGAAAAAAGGTGATCAATGAATAAGTTACTTCTCTCAATTTCTGTTGGATCGCTGAAAAGTCATAATTCCCAAAGATCAAGCATGAACGTGCCCGGACGCAGACTAATGAGCTTATGTAGCGTAAACTTACATAGTAAATTCAAGCTAGAATCCTATTTAGAGGATGAATTGAAACAGTTTCCCTACACACATGAAAGAGTAAAGGTATGTATTTCCAAACTTCTAACCCCATTTATGTGGTCTGTACAAGAGACGCATGTATAGTCAGATAACCAGTCAAACAGAACCACTCAAAACTGAAGAAACCTATGTTCGATCAGTGGACAGTTTTGATTGATGGTTTACAGTTTCTGATAGATCAAATAATTTATATATATATATATATATATATATATATATATATATATATATATATATAATTGAATGAGAATTCACTACACAAACACGCTAATGTTTCTGCCCTATTTGGACATCATTGCCGGAAGAAGCCCAAACATCCCATTATATCTTAAGCTCTACTCTATACCAATTTGATTTTTAAAATTGAATGTATTGAGGTCTCAATGAAATAAACCTATCATACATCGGTATCGTGTTATATCGTATTATAACATATACTGCGTCTCTGATCTGTACTGCGGGATATATATATATATATATATATATATATATATATATATATATATATATATATATATATATATATATATATACTGAGACGGACAGATATGTATTGGAAAGATTCCATCTCTTTTTCTTTCAAATTTTTTCGTTTAATCTTTTGAGGTTTGCTATGTCTTCAGTTGTAGAGATCTGAATGTGAGTCTAGAGTCGAATTTGAACTTCCTGAAATTACTGGTCCATGAGTTTATATTATTTTGAGTACGAGCAATACTACTGACTAATGTTTGTAATAATGGATTCAACCAGACGCATGACAGCTGTCCTGTCCGCGTAAATTTAATTATCATCCTATCAGAGTTTGAACCAACGGACCAATGGCCGCCTGTCTAATGCTCTTCCATCGACACGTAAAAGTCCAAGTTCTTTAGAAGTCAGCTTTTGGACACAGCCTAGCGCTGATCCTAAAAATAAACCTTCCAGACATTGGTTGATTGTGTAGACGAATTTAGAAACTTAATACGAATTTAATTTAACGCAGAGTCGTAAGTTTCTGAGCCAGTCGCCGGATTTACACAGTTGACCAATTCAAAACAGATCTTGGCCAGGAAATGGATATACAGGGGGTCCCTGAGTTACAAACATGAGACTTACGAACAATACGAACTTACAAACAAACTGATAGAGAAATCCTAGGCATTGAAACAGAAGGCCACTTGTAGATGCACCTCTTGAGGAGTGATTCTGAAACCAAAGGTTTGAAATTTCAGCACTGTGGGTTGCTCACTTGTTCCACAGATCATTTCGAGGATAGTAGGTTCGATCCTCACTGGATACGTCTTAATTTTGACTTTATTCTCTATTAAAAACGTTCTCCAGAATCTTTGTTTTTTTCTAAAGTTAGTTCTTTTGGAGAGTTTTGAGCAGATTTCTTATAAACCATTGCAAGGGTTGTGAGTTCGATCCTAATTTGGCGTCTCCTTATTTTCCCTCTGTGCTAGACTATGCTATAATCAGTAAATACTTACTAATAGCAATACTAGCACTACTAATACTTGATCTCCCAAGGTGATTCTTACACAATGTCCGAGACCTTCCGTTACTACTTATTTTCACAACCTTTTAAATTTGGGGTAATATCACCTTGAGATAAAATGGGGATATCAGAGAGAGAGAGAGAGAGAGAGAGAGAGAGAGAGAGAGAGAGAGAGAGAGAGAGAGAAACAAGTTCATTTTATACTTTTTTAAGTACATACCCCTGTTTTTTGGTTGATATAAACCAAGGAAAAAACATCCAATCTTCGAATAGGGTTTTTTTTTCATGCCTTAGTTTTAGTAGCTAGTCTTTAGGTGTATCTTGAGACGATTAATAACTGACTTTACAGCTGAACAGATTGTGGCCAATTTCATTTTTTAGATTACTTCTGAAAATATATTTTTGGAAATTGCTGTTTTCTCACTGTTCCGGAGAATGTTTACTCTGGAGGAGAAGTGGAGTCGAACTCCTGTAGATTCTTGTGATTGATGCTTCTTGTTATGCCCTCCCGTTGCAGCGCTGATAGTTTGACGGACATTTTATGCTGTGACAGTTGAAGTCAAGTGCGTGTATGTTATTAATGAGCCTGCATGTTTCCAGTAAATCTCTCTCAATCGTCGTTAGTGTAGTCTCCAAGTTCAATTTTTGCAATCTATCTGGGGTGGGTGGGAATTTCATCAAACGACTATCGATGGCTTTGCAGGTCTCCACAGTAACAGACAAGAAATTGGGACCTGAGTGTCTCAAAACCACGCCCTCGATCCATCTACTGCGAGGTCGCCTTTTTGCTTTTTCGTTCCCATTCGTTTCACTCGAGTAGGTCTCTATATCTACTCCCTGCTTTTCAGGACCCTCGAATCTTCATTAACTGGTCGATTATAAGTTTGTTACATCCGTCCGAAACAGTTGCTTTTTTTTTTTTTTTTTTTTTTTTTAAATTCTTTACTCAATTTTTCTTTTTTCAAACTCTGGTTACGTCTGTTTTCACCAAAACTGTCAATATAGGATTCTTCAGTATTTGAGCTGGTCTGGCTAGGTATGTGTGTATGTATCACGCGCATAAGCTACGCCAATTGAGCTAAAGGCTAAAAATCTGGACATTTATTCCTAATTATATTTCGAGAAAATTTTTTTTTTTTGTTTTAAGATCACCCCTCAAAGATTATTAGTGGCGGCGAGGGAATTTGCAATGTAATTTTATGCTAGTGATCCCTTAATTTGTGACCGGCTGCATTCATACTATTTTTCAAAAATTCAGATTTTTTTAGTGGTAACCTTCCAACCAAATTTATTGTCATCCTTTTTTTCAAATGATTCAATTGATCACCCCAACACAGCATGCTACCAAAGGACCTGACGGTTTCTATTTCGTTTTTCTTAATTTCCCTTGATTCGAAAAACAGATCAATCTTCTTCGTTCTTTGGAAAGAGAGATTGGAGAGAAGGAGAGAGGGGGGTGCAAGTATGAGAGAGAGAGAGAGAGGAAAAGAGACAGGGGAAGGGAGATATAAAAAGAGAGAGATAGGCAGGGATTATGAGAGAGAGAGACTTGGGTGGAGAAAATAAGAGAGAGAGAGTTGAGAGAATATTAAGGAGGGAATATTCAGAGAGAGAGAGAGAGAAAGAAAGAGATTACTAGAGCGAGAGAGAATATTAAAGGATGAAAGAGAGAACATTAAAGAGGGAATATGAAAGAGAGATTTAGAGAATATTAGAGAGAGAAAGAGAGAAAATTAAAAAGAAACGGAGAGAACATTAAAGGAGGATTATTAGTGAGAGAAAAAGAGAGAATTTTAGAGGAATAAAGAGAGAATATTTGAGAGAGAAATACAGAATATCAGAGAGAGAATATTAGATAGAGGAAGAGAAAGAGAGAACATTGGAGAGAGAGAGAGAGAGAGAGAGAGAGAATATTAGAGAAAATAATAGAGAAAGAAAGAGAACAATAGAGAGAGAAAGAGAATATTGAGGAGATAACTTTAGAGTAATAAAGAGAAAATTTTGGAGAGAGAAAGAGTGAATATTAGATTGAGGATATCAGGGAGAGGAAGAGAGAATATTTGTGAGAGAAAGGGAGAATATGTTGATATAAGAGAGAGAGAGAGAGAGAGAGAGAGAGAGAGAGAGAGAGAGAGAGAAGGAGAAATAGAAAATAGGAATCTATTGACAAATTGATCTTAATGGAATTCGTTTTTACTTCATTCTATTGGAAATTTGATTTACAGTTTCATTTTTGTAAACTTTTTCATCCATCAATACCTCGTCTTTTGAATTAAAGTTCGTTTTTGGAGTCACAATTTTATTACCTTGTGCACGCAAATATATAATCTATTTCGCAGTCTAATGGATCAAAGGGATTCGTGGCGATAATTCTACAAATGCTCGCACGGAAACACGTTCACATACACACGTACACATACACACGTACACATACACACGTGCACACACACATACACCAAACTTTCCAATTAACAATGTATCATTCAATGTATTTTCGTTACAACATCGTTTAGGGAAAATATACATATAAATAAATATACAATAGTATGAAATATGAACATAATTGATATCCCTAGGGATTTATCTATTGAATGTGTAAAAATCAATGAAAACTAGCAAATATAGATATGATAAATCATTAAAAGGATGAAACGTTGGCTTGGAATCATATTACAAACAAATTCTCCTTTTCTGAAATTTGGAAAGGAATTTTTTTTTTCAAAATCCGTCCTTAAAGAAATAAGGATTGATTTTTTTTTATCAAAATTGGATGATATGATGAATTTTACCAGATTAAAAAAAAAATAATCACATGTCGATTTTTCGGGTGAAAATTGCATCCATACCTATTTACTCGTCATGGCAGTCAATAATTAAGCAACCGTAGCGTCAAAATTTGAAGCCAGGTAGAAATACTCCATCGGAGTCGGAGACAAAACAGTGTGGTCAGAAGCGATAGAATACGCACAAGGACATTTCCTTCAGTGATTACCGTTACACAACATATGTGCATATTTTTGTGGTAAAAAAATCTACTTAATATCCATACAAAACTTTCAGCATTTGGTCTCTCGTTCGATGTATAATTTCTTTCGTCAATTAATGTGAAAAAAAAAAATGTGGATATATTCAAGTTTCTACTATTACTAAACCATCATGATTAATTTTTGATAACTGTTTTCTTTCATCTTTTAAAAAAAAAGCCACTTAACGTAGGCCATTGATTTACGACGGTGAGTAAACATTACAGAAGAAACAAAGGTTAAGCGCTCAGTGAGATCCAAACCAACCTCCTTTGTGAGAGAGGGCTTGTTAGATAAATGATAAAAAGGAAAAGCTACTGAAGTCTCTTAGAGTGAGAGAGTTCATTGTTTGAAATGGTGAGAGGGAAATGTTGGTATGCGTTAAATTCTTACCTTCAAGCAGAAGAGTCCATGGTTACGGGCACAGAATCAAGAAAATCACACCGTCCATTATATTAGTAGATGAGAATCGATGAAAGTTTCGAGGTATTTGTTTAATAAACCTCATCTCTTAACATAAACAGTTCAGTGTTGCTGCTCACTTGACAATACAACCCCAACCCGTCCAACAAACTCTCGCCTTAACGCTAAGTTACGGCTCCAAAGACACTGTAGGCGAGATTGGAGGAACTCAGTAAAAAAAAAAGGGAGGATCGAGATAGCGCAGACCACAGCACTGCTAGGACCTGCACGAATACTGAAGAACATGCTAGAAATATAAGATCTATTTGCAGTAGCAGAGCAGAGGAGGAGAGAGAAAAAATACCCAACTGGTACGAACCACAGCACTGCTATGATATGTGGAGGAGAGAGAGGTGTGGGAAGGAGCGCTGGCTACAGCAGGGGACTTAGCTGTAACTCAACCTCCAGCGGTAACCACCAGGCAACTGGTGTGAAATTGCTAATAATAATAATCCACAGCTCTCGCATGATAGGTGATGGGAGAGATGAGATGTGGGCTGAAAACCTGAGGAGACTTACTGTCACTCAGCCTTCAGCGATAACCACCGGGTAACTGGTGTGAAATTGTGAACCACACGACTGTTGTGGACTATGAAAGTGTGAAGAAGCGGGCTAGAGACGTGAGGAGACTTGCTGTCACTCAACCTCTAGCGGTAACCACGTGGCAACTGCTGTGAAGCCGTAATCCACAGCACTGTGGACTGTGATAGTGTGAAGAGGAAGGCAGGAGACTTGCTGTCACTCAGTCCCCAGTGGTGGTTCCAAGGCAAATGGTTTGAAAAAGATAATAATAATAATAATAATAATAATAATAATAATAATAATAATAATAATAATAATAATAATGAAACCAGAAACGTAAACCGCGCTGGCATGATAGGAAAAGGAGAGAAGAGATGTTGGCTGAAGACCTAAGGAGACTTATTGTCACTCAGCCTTCAGCAATGACCACTGGGCAACGGGTGCGAAACTGTAAACCGCAGTATTACTGTGGCCAATGAGACCTAAGAGAGAAAGGCCGGAGACTTGAGGAGACTTGCTGTCACTCAAACTCCTGTGGTAACCACCAGGCAACTGGTGTGAAAGAGATTGCAAAATAATAATAATAATAATAATAATAATAATAATAATAATAATAATAATAATAATAAAAAACTGGTGTGAGATTCAATAATAATAATAATAATAATAATAATATCCTCTTAGATCTTGAAACATCCATTCTAGACCGTGAACAGGAAGGTACTTGTAAATGATTCGGAATCAATGAAGGCAATAGAATCCAACATGCATCTATAGAAAAAAGAATAAAAAAAGGAGTGGGACAGAATGGTTTGAACTGTCCTTAAAACTGAGCTCAACACTAATAACCGCACCCAAACCATCAACATCTCAACAAAAGTACAGTAAAGCTTTAACATCATTGACTGGATCACAACTGACATTCTCAGAATGGATGCAAAAATAAGGAAACTTCTCACTAACAACAGAATACATCCACCATAAGCAGATGCAGATCCACTATGCCTCCTCAGAAAAGGAGGTGGTAGAGGTATGATCCAGTTAGAACTGTCATACAAAACTACAACCATTGCCTTCCACACTTACCGACAAGGAAGTGACGACTGGGTATTGACTCTAGAGAAAAACCATTATACTGTGAAAAAGGATTCACTTAGTACAGAGAAAACCCAAGGCATTTAAAAATGAACTAGGCATGACTGACATAATCCAACAAACCCCTACACAAGCTGCAATCAAGAAAAGTAAAAACAACAGCCAAGCAACGAGAACTTACAATGTTGAAAAAAAAAAGAAACAGAAACCCCCTGCATGGTCAATACCAACTTCGCACCCAAGATGCTGATGTAGATAATACTAAAACCTGACCGCTAAATTCATGGTTAAAAGCCAAAACAGAGGGATTCATCCTTGCTGTCAAAGACCAGAACCTTCTTACCAGGAACCATGTAACACACGTTATCAAAAACGGTGCTAACCTAAACTGCAGGTTCTGTGACAGCGCAGATAAGACTATCGATGACATCATATCTGGATGTTTTATTCTAGCCCCCAATGAATACAGACTTAGACACGATAGAATGAGTCTGTACATCTATTGGATTGTCTGTAAGCACTATGGCGTTTGACACTCACTACATTGGTATGAACCATAACCAGATGTGACAATATTACGGGGTCTAGCAGTACTGACGGATCAAACCCTCAAAGCCAACCACCCAGACATAATTATGAAAGACTTAAAGAAAAAGGGATGTCTATTAATATCAGGTATTACCATTCTATCAGACAAAAAATATCTGTAAAAGATTTTGAAAAACCGTCCAAGTACAAACAAGACAGAAGTGTGGCAACTTAAGACTATAAAAATACGTGTTGTCATAGAAGTCCTTGGGTCATGAAAAAAGATGTCGGCGAATATCTAGGTAGAATACCAGGAAACCCAAGCATCTATGAAATACAGAAAAATTGTCCTAACAAGCACCACCCATATCCTTTGCAAAGCACTGTCCATGTAAATATTTTTCTTTTACAAAATTATGGACTGTTTCTTGTACATCCCCCTGTATGGTCCCTATATATGAAATGATTTTTTTTAGATACCGGTGCCTGTTAAGTCATTACATCGTTGCCTGCCCTATGCTTCAAGCCGAAACTCGGTGTGCAACGAATACTACAATAATAACAATTTATTTCACCGATAAAAATGTTATTTCATAGATACAATTTTTTCCTAATTTGTGTACATCATTGGTGGGGAGAGTTCAAATTAGGCTCATTGCCTCACAAGTATTATCCACCTTTGTGGTTTCTCATAAAATAGTATCTTGTAGTAAATACATATTTTTGATCTAGTTGAATTAACATGCTTCTAGAGTGGGCAGTAAGTTCAGGTGGCATTCCCAAAACAGACAATGAATTGAATGGACAGTAATTCATGAATATGATTCAATAAGATTTTTCTGTTGGTTATTTTGAGACCACTTTAGCTTATGTTCAGTCGGTCTGTTTTTTGAAATTAACTTTTATGAAATTGTACCAAGCAAGTATTGACTTATGTAATATAGAATTTCTTCCATATTTTCTGTTAATGCGTCGAAATAAAGACCATTTTTATGAATTTCTAGTATTGATAGAGCTTTTCTTCAATTTGAAACGTAACATATTTTTTTAAACTATCTAGAAATTATTGATTGGTATAATCATGGACTAATAAACAATCTTTCACTTTGAAGATTTTTAGGAACTTATACAAAGGTTTCACATGAATTTTTCAAAAACCAATGAGGCCATTGAAAACTCTAGATTTTGATGAGAGAAAACCCAGCAGTAGAAACATTGAAACAGTGAGAAAAAATGTTCAATGTATCTATAATCATTTTAGTACATTTTTATAACCAACTCATCGATTAATATAATGAACTTTCATGCAATTTTTCTGCTTATTTGTTGGTTTGTTTGTGCTCATATGGGATGATCTCATTCGTTGATTTGACTTCCTATTGTGACATGAATCAGACCGGCTTTAAGCCAGTGGGACCAATTGCTCCAAATTCAAAATATTTGAATGGGTGAATAATTTCTGGGCAGAAACCATATACGTATTTATAAGAGTGAAAAATGTATTGCTTCAATAAATCCTACTCGTAATGTCATAGATCACGTAAGCAGTCTGGAATTTGAATACTTGCTATATCTAGTGTTACTAACATGACCTATATCAACATTACGAGATGTTAAATACTGCTCAATAAACACACACACACACACACACACACACATATATATATATATATATATATATATATATATATATATATATATGTAGGAACTAATTTGAGTGTGAGTGTGGAGGGCCGTTTGTAGAAATAGCCCAAAAGCCTGTGCAATAAAGTTTTAAGGTGAGATGTCATGTCCAACACCACCCTTTAAACCCAAGGTTTGCATGCCATGTCTACCGAGGTGGAAATATGGGAACAAGGTCCCTAATGTATTTTCCATCCTTACCTAGATTGGCACAAGGCCGAATATATTATGCTGATACACAGTGCAGTTCCAATTCATGTCATGTATATTGAATGAAGGGCAGTAGCAGACTAGCACACCGGATTTACCATTTCCTCTCTTGCTGCTTTCAATTTTATGCATTATCGACTCTGAGGCCAACTACCATCTTGGCGAATTATGTCCATCTGGCCCTAAAATTAGATCCTCTGACCTTTTCTGACCTTGCAGATAAAAGCTCTAACCAGTCAGTCACACCTTCAGGTGTCAAGAGAATGCACGGCAGCAGTTTAACCAGGAACGGCGTATAGAAAGTTAGGAATAGCAAGCCTGGTTGCGTCTCCCAAATCCCAGCCAGGTGTTTACCTCATCGATCGCTCCTGGATCACAACGGGTCAGAATCTCCATGACTTCTAGCTAGGCTGACCGGGTCACTGGCGCTGAAATGACGGACAGGACAATTAGAGGCCCCAGGCCACAGCAATCATGTTCGTACAAGACCGGCTCAAATTGCCGAATTGGACGGACCGAGAACACTGGTCTGAGAGTGATAAGTATAATATAGCTATGAGAATTACTGGCAGTAAATTGAAAATACACAAGTGACGCATCGAGAAGGAGAGAGAAAACAAGAGAAAATGGAGACAAGAAAAGAGGGTTATATCTAAATTGAATCAGAAGTCGATATTTTGACGAATATATATATATAGAGAGAGAGAGAGAGAAAGAGAGAGGGAGAGAGAGGGAAAGTGAGAAAGGGAGCGACTCAGGGAGAAAGAGATAGACAGACAGACAGAGACGGGGAGACAGAAGGGGAGATGTTGCGTGTTCTAGGATATTGGTATACCTTGTTTAGTACAGTTATTTCATTTCAAAAATATCTGTACGATACAAAACCGCACTATTCAAGGTCTTATTATAATCTAATTTTTCAACTTATACGTAAGTACATCAATTCGTACTGCAATCACTGTACTACATCAAAAGCCGTACTAATCGAAACCGCACTATTCACGGTATTCCTGTAGTTGTTAATTTCTCACCTGAACCGATGGCTCGTGTTCGAATCCAGGTAAAAAGCAAGGACCCCAAACCCCAAATGGTATATAGGATGGTAAGCCTTCGGCAGAGCAAGCACAATCTTCAAAAACAAGTGGATCCCAATAATCTTAAAAAAAAGAGATTACAACCAATACATCCTCTCAATAGTCACTTATGAAGCTGAAACATGGAACCTAACCAAGAGACAGACTCGCAAACTGAGGGGCATGCAATGTGCACATGAGAGAATCATGCTCAACCTCACATGGAGGAATCACAAGACAGCACAGTATATCAGGAAGAAAATGGGTGTCAAGGACATCATGGAATCTATTAGAAAACTTAAATAGTAATGGGCAGGCTATGTTGAAAAAATGACGGACAGCAAATGGACATCACGACTCACAGCATGGATCCCCAGAGATCACATACGAAATTGAGACCGACAGAATACAAAATGGAGAGATGAACTAGACAAATTTAAAAAATACTGGCTCGACGATGCCCATGATAGAGAAGTGTGGCGGATCCTGGGGAAGATCTATGTCCAACGACGGACGTTAAAAGACTCATGATGATGAACCTTCCTAACCTTAATTTCTTCTCGTATCATCTTGTGATGGAGTGAGAAGCTCCTGATTCTGAAAATCAACTTTCGAAATCCTGGGTTTCACCTGAGATTATCTGAGAATAATTAAAGTCGCCAATGACCTTGGTGGGATATGTGCAATTATCTTAGCCTTGAGGCGAATCATTCTCTTTACTAAGCCTAGTTTAATGAAGTACAAGATAACAGTGGGATACTGGGGAAGTGAGATTGTGTCAAGCTGATAATTTCAGAAGAGAGAAACAACCTGCCTTGAAAATCTTTTACGTGTACGAGCGAATACCACAGCTTCGAACATGACCTTCTTTCAAACATAGCTTGGCTTATCATTAATTTGGGAACTTCATTGCTTATCTTATTGCTTTTTCGGCCGAAACATTTGCACAAAAACGATACAAGTGATGGTAAAAGTTTGGCACTGGCGTAAACTGACCTTTTATGATTTAATTCAATATATCAAAGGGGGGTAACCAGTAAAGAACCTTACCCTAACTAACTCTGAACCTAAGACGAACGCTCTAGTAATATCTTTATAATCAAATTTGATAATGATGATGTTTAGAATGGTAAATTTTCTGCTTTTGTCTGTTTCGTAATACGTTTGTAGGAGCAGTTGCAGCTGCGCCATTATTGCTTACTTCCTTTTAGTAATCTTTACTACATCATAAAAACTCAGTTTACGAGCCAGTAATAGACTATTACCCCGGTGACCATAATAGTTTGAGAACTGATGTAATAATGGTAAGAAGGTTAGAGGACATGATGATCAAATCAACATAAAAGCAATAAAGATCATGATAGTGGTTCGATGATTCAATGAATAATTATACCCCAGATACACTCACGAAGGTTCACTTTGCACAACTCGATTTATTTCGAGCATTATTTTGCAAGATGCATTGTTGGGTATAAGAAAAAAAAGCTCGTAAGGGAGTTACGTTTAGCAAAGACTGGCAAACGTAGAAGATGATTATTCGGGGGTAATAGGAACGTCCAATAGTTTTGGCATCGTAAATTGATGGTAATTGCTTCTTCACTTTACGCCATTCCGGCTTACGAGAGGTTTCAACTGAAATACTAGACTTTTGAGAGGCTGGGAAAATCTGTACTTAATCATAGAACATCAGAAACAAACCACTAGGAAGACTGTAGAACCCAAATGCCAAAAATATTATCATTGAAACAACGATTCAGACATTTCCCTATATTGTCCCGGTTGAATAGCAGAAACCATATCAAATTGAATTCTGCACCTGCCATATGGAAATCTGGCTCGAACACGGGAAGGGAAGGAAAATATCCCAAACTCACATTTTAAGATTTGCAACCATCGGAAAGAAAATAGACAAACTTTCTCTTTACCACCATTACATTCAGACTGTACACCGGTAGAAGGGCGTAGAATGGACCGACCAAAAGTCCGTTTTAACAACATAAACAAACAAGAAGTAACTAAATCGCCCCCAAAACATTTTTAATGTTAATGACCTCTCTCAAAACTCTACACAAAGACGAAAATATCCTGCCGGTAATTCAATGAGTAAACATTCATTTTTTTTGTTGCAATTTTTTTAGACAGAAAGTCGTAAACATAGTCCATTGGTTCATCTGGGATTATATCCTTGTTTATTTTTATCATAACAATTCGACTGCCCTACCCTCCAGCCTTCCTCGGGTGTCCGACTGACCTGGCTTAGGAGGCATGCATTCCCCTCTCATCGCACGTTATATCTGGTGCCTCTATTTGTTAGTTTTCGAGACTGTTTTGAGATTTTTTATAACTATCCATCGATAAAGCTACGCGTCTGGCCCACGTTAAAATTCGTACCTTCGAGTATACCAGATGGAGTCCAAAGGTACTTTTATATTTTCAGGTCATGCAGCAAAAAAACATCTATTGGGTGTTTATTTTTTAAACCTCAAATAAAACGTCTATTTTTTTTTGTTTTTTTCTTTTCAAGTATCAGTACTCAAACGTCGGTGATAGCGAAACTTTGACACGCGTGTCAGCAATGACAGTACACAGGTTTTCAGTGTCACACGATGGACTCCAGGGAAAACTTTTAAATTTTCACCCAGTTATCCTAGTCTCATATAGGTATTTCAAGATTTCAAGTCATTTTTGAATAAACACCTTGTTTTATAAATATATTAGAAAAATTAGCAGTATATCTGTAGGCATATATCTAAAACTAAAATACGAGTATTCAGGTAAGTAACACCCTGATCGCAGAATTGTTCATAAAATTAACATTTCGACACACCGTGACAAAGAATAGGTTCGTCAATGCTGTTATACGTTTGATTAATAGATTGGATGATTTGAGCATAACATGTGTTATTGCTTCTTCCAAATGTCTGATCTTCCGAACAAAACTGATGAAAGTCGTTTGGTTCGGTACAAAGGTCGGGTGTGTCGAAGATTTATGACAGGACAAGAAAGTCAGCCTACACATGAACTTCAACAAGACGAAGATCATGTGTAACAACCACATCGGAGATGAAAAACACTAAGATCAAAATCGAGGACACAGAACTGGAGAAAGTGGATCATTACATCTACCTAGGACAACGAATCTCCTTGAGACCCTCAAAAGAAGAAGAAATCAAGCGAAGAATCACACTAGGATGGCTAGCCTTTGGCAAAACAAGCACAACCTTCAAAAAATAAGAAGATCCCATTAATCTTAAAATGAAAAGTGTATAATCAATGCATCCTACCCATAGTCACTTTTGGAGCTGAAACTGGGAACTTGACCAAGAGACAGATCCGCAAATTGAGAACCATGCAACGTGCACATGAAAGAATTATGCTGGGCCGCACATGGAGAGACCACAAGACAGCACAGTACACCCCCCCCAAAAAAAGGGAGTCAGGGACATCATAGAATCCATTAAAAAACCCAAACGGTAGTGGGCTGGTCATGTTGCAAGAATATCGGACAACCGATAGACATCACGACTCACGACATGGATCCCCCCGAGATCCCCTGCGCAACCGAGACCGGCAGAATATTAGGTGGAGAGACAAACTAGACAAATTCCGAAAGTACTGGCTCCGCGACACCCATGATAGAGAAGTGTGGCAAATCCTAGGGAAAGTCTATGTCCAATGACGGACGTTGAAAGACTGATGGTGATAATGATAGAGGCAATTTAGAGCGGACCGTTTCTAGAACTCACAAGGAGGAGCATCAGACATGACGTGTATGAGAAACGGGGCGTATAACACCACGGATCAAGGTTCAGCATTCAAAAATCCCAATAGGAACCTGTAGGAGGCCGCTCAGTACCTCACAGGATGCAGTGGTTTGAGCGTCAGGGTAAAAAAAAAATCACTGAAGACGAAGAAATTATTTTGAATTATTCAATACATGGACATTTGTTTATAAGCTAATTTTGAGAGCGCAAACGGTCATCGTTCTTATAGAGTTTCAATCTCTTAAAATAAATGCAACCTTGAATGTTGACCTTTTACCAGACTTGTTCACGTCAATATTATCTATCAACACTACCAATGGAGTTAGGTGACTTATATGTATTTATTTACTCTTGTCAGTCCGTCACACTCCAAAAGTTCTGAAAGTTTCATTGAAATTTCGTGGAAAGGTGAACAATGAGCAACTAAAGAAGTGATTGTATGTTGGGATAGATCCAGGAGTATGTTTTTATTGAAATATATCTTTCATTGTTCTGAAAAAAGAAAAAAAAAAAAGTTAATAAAAAGGATGGAATTTATATTTTAAGGGAAGTGACTCAATATTTCTGCTTTCATTATTCTGTCCCTCTGTTTTTTTTGTTGCTTATATTTTATTTTCATTCAGTTTTTAGTCAGTGTATGGCATTGGCAGTGACGTGCAATCTCGGACTGCTTCCTCGTTATGTCTTCTGACTAGTGTGGCTAAGTTTGTTTATAGCTAAAATTGTCTTTGGAATTAGCTGAAATCGGCTAAATTTGATATATTTCATTATATTTCAAATGTCAAAGACATATATAGTCATGAAGTATCAGAAAATCTATCTATATCAGACAGGATGTGATAGTTATGACAAAATTTGTGTAGGAACTACATTCTGCCAAACACCAAAGTTACTTGGTAGCAAATCGAGCGGCCTTACATCATGTGAATGAATGAGCGCCATGCTGGGCTCGAACCTGCGTTCACCAGGAAGCAGCCTATACGTGGCTCTACTCTTACTAACGCACGATGCTCGTCT
>OY735219.1:3693774-3768774 GCA_963457665.1 Thysanoteuthis rhombus | reverse complement strand
AAAAATCATTGAAAAGGCACGGGCCTTCTTTTCCCAAGACGAAGTAGGCGTGTCTATTAATAAAAAGTGATGAAATCAAACATGGCATACGAATATATACAAAAATCTAATCCCATCTCAAAGATCTTACGAATTCACTCGATTTCTTTCATAAATCATCTTGAAATTTCCCGAAAGAAAGACCAATGGCAGGGGGGGGTAAACTCCCCGCTCCTGGTTAGGAAGAAGAATGAGTTTTAATGGAATGAGGGAGAGGAAGAAGGAAAGAGGTGGTTGGCGAAAAAAGAAGAATTATTTCCAAGGGAATAATAAGAAAAAGCAAGTGTATGAGTGATGGGTTCAAGGGAAGAAGAAAAAGAAGAAGAAGAAGAAGAAGAAGAAGAAGAAGAAGAAGAAGAAGAAGAAGAAGAAGAAGAAGAAGAAGAAGAAATATAGGAGAGAAGAAGGAAGAAAAAAAGAAAGAAAGAAGCAGCACTATAAACACTAACATAGAATATGGAAAAAAGGTCGCTCAAAAACAAGAAAAATATAGAAGGGCAATTTAATAAATATTAGTGGAAAAACGAGAAAGAAAATGGCTGCCGAGATGAAAATTGTCGCTTCTGCAAGAAAATAAATTAGAAAAGGCAGAAGTGATTTAAATATTTAATTTCTAATCTATTTTGTTACAATTCATCCGGGAACTGCAACAATTGTAATATGTCACGAGTCGTCAAGACAACGCGGCGGCTTTTGTGGCCTTGAAAGGTGATGAAGTTTTAGCCGTGGTCGGGTAGCCTGATCACATGATTGTGTTCAGCTCTCCGGATCAATATAAACACCCGTACATTCATAAATTCTTGAATAGTGCGGTTTTGATGAGTGTGGGATTCGCTGTAGTACGGTTGATGTTTTGCCGTACTAAACTAAACTGAATTGAGCCAGAAAAGAGAAAAAAAATTATATTATAAGACCTTGAATAGTGGGATTTTGAAAAATACAGACAATTTCGGAATAGACCGCTTTAATCACGGCTTACCCATATTTACTGAGCGTAATTAGAAATGCTTAACTAACTTGTCTCGCTGACTACTTCATTATTGCAGTCAGTCCGATCATCATTGGCGCCATTTATGGTGACCTTGCGCCAGACTAAATTACGCATATTAAATATTCTTAAATACATACAGATTCAGGGTGTGTACTTTGTTGTGGTGGAGTTAGGCATGGTCTAAGGATTAAGAACACGGAGAATAGGATGGGAAAACAGAGTTCAAACCCCGACTGGGACAGTTGCATTCACTTCATACTGATGTCCTTGGGAATAGCATGGATCCATCTCTTCTTCCACCAGCAAAAAGCAAATTGCAAGCCAGACCAGGTTCTTTAGGAACCAGTGTAGAAGAGGGACAGTTTTCATCCCAGACCAGTAAGTGAGGCTCCTCCAAGGTCTTAATCAGTAAATACATATGACCCTAGATGGGAAACGGAAAATTTTTCCTTCATGAAGAGAATGAAACATATAGAACTAACTTCAACAGCAGAGGAACACATAAAATGAAATATTAGAATTAAAAAAAATTCACTCAATTTAAGTCCCTGTCCCCTGTCAACATATCATGTTAAGGTGATAGATTAATACACTTAGTAGTTATGGAGAAGGGGTGATCAAAGAATTAATTAATTCATCACCATTTGCTGGGCAATGATCACTCATAAAAATTCACATTTTCAAAATAAAGATGTGTGAATGCTGCTGGACACGAACTAAGGGACCAATTTATCGTAAACTTCCATTGCAAACCCCCCTTCCCACTGATGGGGGTTCTAAACACGCTTCAGATGTATATATGGGGAAGAGCATGTTTGCACACATGCAATTTAGAACCGTCTCTACTTACTGGACACAATGATTGTCCCCCAGGGCGCCAAGTACAAGGGACGACTATCATGAGACTGAAACAGTAGGTCTTCTCACAAAAAAATGGAAAATGCATTAATTAAACACAGTCAAAGTAAGGAAATTCCATGATGTGAGGTCTGATTTTTTTTGATTTTTTTAGGGATATTTTACTGTTTAATAATTTTTGCTGTGGTGAAACTAAGATGAACGATCGGCAAAGAAAAGTATTTTTTCAACTGACGACGTACATCTATTTTTCAATTTCTATTTTATCTTATTTCTTTCGTTTTTATTTTAATTTCGCATATAATCTCTTGCGTGTCGTGATGTCCAGTAGTTGTCTGCCATTTTTGCAACATAACCAGCCCATTGCCATTTCAGTTTGCAAATCGATTCTCTTATATCTTGGATTCTGGTCTTCTAATATATTGTGCTTACCTGTGATCTCCATTTTATGTTGAGCGTGATTCTCTCTTGTGCACGTCGCACGGTTCTCAGTTTAAGGACCTGTCTTCTGGTCGGGTTCCATGTTTCAGCTCCACAGGTAACAATCGGGAAGATGCTTTCGAAAGATGGTTGTATACCCTTCTTTTTAGGACTAATATGATTTTCTTGATCTACCGAGAGCTTCTCAACCTAGAGAGATTCTTTGCTTGATTTCTCCTTTTTTTTTTAAGCTTTCATGGAGATTCGTTATCCTTCGTAGATGTAGTGATCTACATTCTACAGCTCTTCGTTTTCGGTTCTGTAATCCTGAGGTAATAAATAAGATAACATTATACTTCGAAAGAGGGTAGCTTGCCCGAGACACCGGGAACCCTAGGGGGCCGGCCCTGATATAATTTATTCATTTTTTTGTTTTTCTTATGAACTTGTGTTTTCATCTTATGAGACATTGATTATACTTTTCTTTCTTTTCTTTATTTATTCTGTTGAATCTGTTTTACCATTAATGTCATTTTGATGGGCGGATGGAGATGTCCAAGATAGAACAACTGACCCATAGGTATGCGGCTTGACATCCTGGAAGATATGATGTGCCTTTATGACAGGCTTGTATCGACATTCATAACACGGGATTTTCCGCTACACATTTTCCATTCCAGAGAAACGAAAACAAACCTGAAAAACTAAAAAAAAACAACAACTAAAAAATATATTCTTTCGCTGCATCTCTTCACCACACACCTACCTATCTATCTATCTATCTATCTATCTATCTATCTGTCTGTTTGTCTCTACATCTATCTATGTATCTATTTATCTCAGTCTGTTCATCTATCTATCAAGCAATCAATCTCAGTCTATTCATATCTATCTATGTATCAATTCATGTTCATATCTACCTGTCTATCTATCTATCTGTACTTATCTATCTCTATCTGTCTGTCCTTATATATCCCCCCTCTCTCCTTTGTTCTTTTTATGTATACATCTATCTATATTGGTCTGTTTGCGTCTATCTATAAATCTATCTCAGTTTGTTCACATCTCTCTCTCTCTCTCTCTCTCTCTCTCTCTCTCTCTCTCTCTTGCACACACACACACACACACACACACACACACACACACACACACACACACACACCCTGGGTGTTGATCTTAAATTTTCATTGTATCATGCTCTATCCACGAGACTGATATTCACCACTTAGTTAAGTGCAGTGACCATTGGGGAGACAATATTGAAATAAATATTAGCTGTGCCAGATAAATAACGTATCTTATTTTTCATCATGATGCTATCAAACGCAACTTCGAGATAGAGGTAAAAACCACCATATAAGATGCAAAGCTTTGCAGATATTCATTTAGGCGCTTAGTGTAGAGCAGTGTTCTTCACAGTGTAATTGATTATTGAAGCCCTGTTCCAGACTTAGTTAAGCTTAGCAAATATCAATCCTTTTACGATTTTCTGCGCGTGAGAAATGATTAGAAACCGTCAACCAAAACTGTCATCATAACCGTCAATATAGTTTTATTCAGGTTCCAAGTTAGTGTGGCTGGCTGGCTGGCTGACTATGTACATATCCCGGGTACTGACCGCAGCAAGGTAGCTAGAGAACTGAAGATTCAAATATTTGTCAGAGAAGAAGCGTAGAATGATTGCAATATTGTACAGAATATTTGAGGAAAAAATAGGAGTCTGACACGTCATAGAAAACCATTAAAAAACCTCAAATAGTAATGGGCTGGCCATGTTGCAAGAATGGCAGACAACCGTTGGACATCACGACTCATAACATGGATCCCAAGAGACAGCGCAAATAGAATTTTTAAAAATCAAAGAAATGGGCAGCAGCAGGAATCGAACCTGCACCAACAGAAAGCTGCTCTTACAATTGAGATAAACATCCTGCTGGTAAGACATACACCTGAATAACTGCTGTAAGTCGAAATCTTGTCTTGTTCCTTCACTGTCCATATCTGCTCTATTGTTTCTCAACGCAGCCTGCAGCAGCCCCTTTCTTTAATTCTATTTACGCTATCTAGGCCAACTGGCATATTCACCGTGTGATAACGGGGGTTCCAAACAGAACACAACGTATTTATAATTATTCTCTCGGATAATATATCCATTAGATAGATAGATAGATGGGTAGATCTGTTTAGTAACTCCAGATAGAGTTTCAAATGAAAAATCAACTATCTATATATTTATTCGGTTGTGCCATTTTTATTTATGTATCTATGTCTGGTTTTCTTCCTCCTTTTCGGTGGGGTGGGGGCCTCAGGAAACTGGCGATATATTTCTTTGCCTTTCCTCACTTTTCCCTCCTAATTTACCTGTTTCCTTTTGAAATCTTTTTTTTTAATCGGCGCCTTGATTTTGTCTTCCTGTAGCAGTCCCCCAAACACACACACACACACACACACACACACACACACACACACACAGAACACACACACACACACACACACATACAAACATACCACAAATTGAATCCCACTTCCTTTTAGCACAAAGTGTAGAAAAGAAAGAAAGGGTCTGGTTAGTCACTTAACAGAAACCATTACATGACCTACCTCTTTTGGTAGCATGCCGTGCCGGGGATGATGAAATACAGTTCGGAAAAAGGGACGATCAACGAATCAGGTTACGTCTTTCACCTTTTGTCAGATATTAAAAAGTCTGAATTTTCTAAAATAAACAAGCGTCAACGCAACCGGACACAAACTAGGGACCAATTTAGCATAAACTCACATGGTAGATCAAATACCACCCCCATAAATCTGATTTCGATTAGAAAAAAAAAACGAAAAAAATGTTTATTTCTTTTTTTTTTACCTTCGCGTGATATGGAATAAATGTTAATTTTTACGGCCCTCAAGATCTATTGGTGAAGCTTGCATGCGTAATGCATACATATATACATAACGAGCCAGTCAGACCAGCTGGAAAACTGAAGAAACCTATATTGATGATTTTTTAAATGACAGTTTTGGTTGACCGTTTCTAACAACTAAAAAAACATAAAAATCGAAAAAAAATGAAACAATAAGTATAACTAAACAACAACAGTAACAACAACAACAACAGCAATGCACTTAAAACGTCAGGTTTGATAATAAAACAAACAGAAGACAGCTGATGATCAACTAGACGAGAAAACACTGATTACTTTTCTTTTACGACTGTAAGGTCTATACTTGTCAGCCATGTCCTTGTGATTTCCTTCTCTGTTTACACATTCCGATTTTCCCGACTTAGGTTTATATGAACGAAAAAAGGTGGAAACAAAACAAAATGGCCGACTCTTTCGGATCAGCAGCGAAACGAAACTGGAGATAAACATCTCAATTCTAGATTTTACATGCACCCTTCATTTTGTCGATGAGATGTTAGAATTTCACTTCTTGGTTGTGTCGGGTAGATATTGTGGTCATTTTTCTATCTAAATTCTTGAGATGATTTGTGATCTTTATTCATAGTTTTTTTCCGGGATATTGTCCCTCGCTGGGTTTGTTCATTTGTACATGTCTTTTTGGCTGTTATGCACTAGACTGCGTACGAGGATCATTTAGTTCTGGTATGAGGTAGGAGACGAAGGCAAGTTAATTTAGTAAAAGAGACATCGATAGTCTTGTCTTTAAGTTAGACGGATCAAAGGTTAGTCACCAGAGACTGAGTAGGCAGGCAAAAAGCACCAGGGTAGACAAAAGTAGGTAGACAGTTGGTATACGGGCTACCGCTGGCCCCTGGCTGCTGGCAATACAAAGACTCACTCCCCTCCCATCTCTCTCTCGACAAGCTCTCAATCTCTCTTTCTCTCTCTCTGTCTCTGTCTCTCTCTCTCTCTCTCTGTCTCTCTCTGTCTCTCTATCTCTCTCTGTCTCTTTCTCTCTGTCTCTTTCTGAGGGAGGACTGTCGATGTATTTTTTGGTCGGCCAAAGAAGAAAAAACAAAGGTTCGATTTAGAATCCCGACGTGAATGTTGCGTCTTTCGTTCCCTTGCTGCAGACGTGGTGCTGCCAGAACGGTGCATAGTCAAAAAAGGTCCCCCACGCCATAATCTTCCAGGTCCTTCTGAAAAGTTCTCGGTGACTCACTTGCTTAATGGAATCTCACTGTCGACTGAGGAACACAACTAAAGAGTATACCTTCCTGCATTTGCTGAAAGGTTCCCTTTGTCAAGTCATATCAAGTAACTAATTCTCAAGAATTTCAAAGAAGTGAGTTGGCCTGAAAACTTTTCAGCACCCCTCCAAAATGAGGACTGTCTCACCCCACAGATCTGATTGGGTTGTCGTCCCGACATTCCAACAGCGTTTTCGATTACGACAGGCCCTTGAAGAGGGTACATGTACAGCCGAGAAAAAGGGCAATGGACGAGAAAAAATTACGTTGGGAAACACTTGAAGCAACAAATGTTCCCACTAATCTTTTATAGTCAGTGGCAGGAAAAAAATCCTGTTGTGAAAACGTTTTCCTCTGATAAAAGCAAATGCACAATTTCGAACTCGACACAGAGAATTAATATTTATTTCAATAAACCTCAATGAGATATCTACAGAATCTGAAACCTCTTGTGCGCGCATTGATTTTCTTCGTGCGCTAGTTGCAAAAAATTGTGTGCATTCTCAACGTAGAGGGAATTATAGATGTAACCCGTCTTATACCCCGGCTGCAAGGAGGCAGACGTCGTTGTAGGTATACTCTTCTTGGGATTATTTGGCAGTAAATGATGTGTAGGTTTTATGTTGCCGGAAAGGGTTACGAATAGTTGCCACTGAAAGGTAATTCTTTTTTCAAGCTGATAATAAAAACCATCGAAGACCAAACAAACTTTTTTGATTGCATGATACTTGTTAATATTGCAGCCAGTTCTTTTACGACTTGTACTAAACATAACTTCATGTATATCAAACTTGGCTTGATAGATGCTCACTAAATTCATTAAGTTGGCATAAATTCTAGTCATATTCAGTTATCTGGTAGTAAATGGTGTGTATGTCTCAGGCTGCTGAAAATCTTCTGAACTCTTGCTATTTGAAGGGTTTATCTGATAACTGATAAAAAAGACAACATCGAAAACTGAGACTACGCAAACATTTTCAGTCATTTGATATTTTGTATATCTTCAACAACACGAGTCTGGAAATTATATTCCTAACGGCTTACACTGGGATAGTATAAATGTAGACCATCTGACGTAAATATCAATTTACATCTGTCTGAGTTTACTTGAGTAATCTCGAGAGAAACACTGAAGATTTATCGGCAAATGTAATTGAGCACAGCTCTCTAAAGTGGAGACTAAATACTTGGCCCTTTGAGAATTCAACTGTTAGTCCATAGTAAAAGAAAAAAGCAAATGTTTTCCTCTTTTGAGAGAAATCTGTTCATTTTTTGCGTTTATTTAGGAAACGTTATATTCAAAAGGTCTTCCGTTTTATTCAAATAATTATGAGAAGATTGTAGCGAAGAAAAAAAATAAAAAATAAAAGCTGAACGATCAAATAATGGTGTACGACTATTTAATTAAGTGTCAGCAATTGTGTTACGTGATCCAAAAAAGAATATTCTGTTTCTGTCATTAGATGGTATTAAGAACGATTAGTGTAAACTAACATCGTTCAGAATGATCACTTTTCGTTACATTTTGTGACAGCTATCATATCAACGTACATCTAAAAAAAATCTCTCATAATTGTTGTTTTTATCTCTGCCAACGAAGTTAGAGTATATGTATCTAATCGCATCTGCCAGTCGGTCCACATGATTACTCCGGAAGTACTCAACAGATTTCAGTGAAATTTTGTTGAAGGGTAAGCAATGGAATTATAAAGGGGTGACTTTCGGATCGATTAATGCACAATTAACTCCTTTTCATCGTAGTTATATACCCACTTTGAAATATCATTGCAAAAAGTTCATGTTTGTCTACACGATATTTCCAAAAGTTCCCAGTGGATTTCTATGGAATCTTGCGGAAGGGTGCGCAATGAGTTACAGAGGGAGTAATTAAATTTTGAGGGGTATCAATACACAGTTACGCCCCCTGGCGAAGGAGTTAGCAGAAGTATTCACTCTCTTGCTGCTTTATAGTGTCTTCATTGTTCCAACGTGGAAGATCGATGAAAACGAGCGAAACTACTGGCATATCATTGTTCTTCTATTGTATGGAAGATAAAATACAACTTGAGTGCAACATCAGATTATTGCAGTCGATAGAGAAGTTACTATGATGGTCAAACGTGTCAACAGTGGTTTTATGCTGGATATCTCTCGCTGACCTATGTCCCACTTACGGGGTGTCCACTCGAGGTCGATAACGATCAAAGCATGACCTTTCTGAGAATAACCAACGTTATACGACGTGGGATATAGCCAACATATTCGAAATATAAAAATCAAGCTGTGTAAATTAATTGCTATTGCATTGTTACATTAGTCACTTTGATGTGTGGGCTCCACATCAGTTGAGCGAAAGAGAAACCCACCGGACCATCTTTTAAACAAACTGTGACTGACGATGAAAAGTGAATGTTTTTTTGGCAAAAGAGGGGGATGCTAGATGAACAACAACTAACGGTACCAAAATCCGGTCTCCATTCAATAAAAGTGATACTGTGTGTATACGTTAAGATTGGATGGGCAATGTCCAACGAAATATGTCCATCTGGAATTACTTAAGCAGGAAGGCGTTATATTCGATCAGGGTAATGCTAAATTGCATGTTTCTTTGGTGTCCAAGCAAATAATGTTAGAGATTGCTTGGGGAATTCTCACTCATCTGAAGTTTTCATTTCTTGTCATAATTTCATTTAGAAAAGAAGATACAAAACATATCAAAAAGGTCCAGTGTGTTTTTTTTCTCGATCAACTCATGTGAAAACCACACATCAAAGTGACAAACATAACCAAACCAAAGCAAATAATTTCCACTGCGTGATTTGCTATATTTCAAATATGTTGACACTGTTCTGAATCGTATGACGTTGACACTTTCAGTTAGGTAAGGATTTGATTGTTATCAACTCAACTGGTCTCCCCGTAAGTGGAACGTTGTTCAGCTAGAGATCTCCAACACAAAACTCACGGAACACAATGTATTAAGGTACTTGCAGAATTTCCTTACTCAAAAAAAGAATAATTTCTAGGAAGACTGAACTAGTTGGATGACTTTGTCTCCCTTTCTTTCTCTCTTACTTATTTTTCTTCCTTTTTTTTTTGTTTGCTTAGAGAGATAAACAAGGAAAACAGAACAGCTCGTAACGTTCTTTATACAAATGTTGATAGCAATCGTCAACATTTGCTTCTGTAATAAAACTATTTGCTTCCAAATTATCAAAAGAATAATGTAAGCTGTTAAGAGATAAAGAGAAAAAGACACTGATAATGGACAATGACTGGTCATCCTTGCTACTTTTTCGTTTGTTCCCAATAAGTCTGTGTCTATTTGTGTTCCTCATAAATTATAAGTCATAACTCTTTGTTTACCAAGAGTCGTCGAAAAAACATTTTAGCTTCTTAATTCACGAACATTTACGTCTCATTTCTATTTCGAAAATTGATTTAAAAAAGAAGTATAAGAAATGGTGCGACATACAAAAGAAAAGATATTCCAATTTCTTCCACCACTTTCTCTGCCATTTCTCTCTCGTGAATGCTATGAACCGATTCAAATTTGGTGTGATGGAAACGTTTTTTGGCATTCATAGAACTGTGGACTTTCGTTGCAGGTGAAACGTTCCTGGGGGAATTTAATCATGGAGTTACTGGAAAAATAACGGAAGACAGTGGAACAAAACGGTAAATATGCTGTTCATTGATGTTCATATTGAAAATGAATAAATATCGAATCACCGTAGTCCCAGAGATGGCCCAACCAGACAGACAAGTGGGTTAAAGATTCTTCTCTCGTGAGCGTCAGTGTCCATTTACCTGTGTGTTTGTGCATGTGTCTGGGCGCTCCTGGTCATAACCTTGAAAATTTGAACGTGTACATCACCAAGTATAATCTACAGATTTTAAATATATATATATATATATATATATATATATATATATATATATATATATATATATATATATATATATAAAGCGTGCTTGGAGTCCCTATGGACATTTAGGGGCCAACAATGATGTGCTGGTATTTTCATTTAAAATGATATCAAATTATAGATCCATTTTTTAAAGATAATTTGAGATAAAAGATCTTACCTTTTATTTTTTTAAAAAGATAATTTCAGGTGATTCTTTTAGATAATTAGCTTTTAGTCCATCAGCAGTCTATGGAGATTCAATTATGTGAGGTGCGGATATCGTTTCTCATTTTTCACTCAAGAAAACGAACAAACCTTTTTTGGCTACACGTTTTCAACGGCCTTTTAGTAATTATCCGAAAACGCGAACATTCTGCGTGACAGATAAACACTGTTGACTTTTACGTAGCCCTACGAGTAAAAACGGAAAAGATAAAATGATAAAATGCATATTTTTCTCGCAGTTCTGCATTCTGGAAATTTTATATTGTAATTATTTTTGCTTATCTTTTCTGTAATATTATCTGAACAGCTTTTAAAACGTGAGATGTTTGACATGCCGCAAAAGCCTTGCGTAATAGACTGTGGAAGAAAAATAGTTATGTATTAGTAGCCAAGCAAGAAGAAAAATCAAGATAAGTAAGAAGGGTGAATGATGATAAAAAGCGATGATTTGACAGGTTCAACATCTGGAAAACAATACGAGGAGGATTAAGTAAAAGATTTTTGTCACTTGTCATTCGTAGATAGATAGATAGATAGATAGATAGATAGATAGATAGATAGATAGATAGATAGATAGATATGAACAGGTTGAGATAGATAGATTTGAATAGACCCTGATAGATAAGTATTTAGAGGCTCAGATAAATAGATGAATAGATAGATATAAACAGGCGCAGAGAGACAGATATGAAAATATTGAGACAGACAGATAGATAGATAGATAGATAGATAGATAGATAGATAGATAGATAGATAGATATGAACAGACTGAGACAGATAGATAGATAGATAGATAGATAGATAGATATGAACAGGCTGAGAAAGATAGATATGTACGGACTAGAATAGATTTGAATAGTCCCAGATAGATAGATAAAAAAAATAGATAGATGTAAACAGGCTAGGATAGATAGGTATGAAAATATTGAGATAGATAGGTAGATAAATAAAGAACAGACTGAGATATATAGATAGATAGATAGATAGATAGATAGATATGGGTAAGCTAACATAGATAGATAGATAGATAGATAGATAGATAGATAGATAGATTGATACATAGATAGATATCGAAAATACTCAGAAATTGGAGGAAAAAAGAAAGGAAAGAAAGAAAGAGAGAAAGAAAAGAAAAAGCGAAGTGAATGCCTATAAGAGAGAAAAAAATTCTTCAAAAAGTAAACAAGAAAAAAAAAAGAATATTTATAGGAAAGAAAGGCAGAAACATGTCGTGGGAATACCTAATGAAAGAACGAGAAGAAAAGAAAATTTCCAAGTAATTCTTAAAGAAAAGAAAGGGAGAATAAAAGGTAGCCAAACGTACTGTTGGGAGAGAGATGCCTGAGAAATAAAAGGGCTTATGACCGTGTTACCAAACGTGAAAAGAAGCAGACGCCCTTGCTTAACTGTCGAGTCAATATGTCGACTTAGTTGATAAACGAGTTCTCTTCTTTTCTTCTTCTTATATTTCACCTTAGTTTTTTTTTTCTTGTTGACTGTGAAACATCCAAAATCACAAGACCAAGTTTTTTTTTTTGGTGTGGCAGCAGAATGCAGGAAGGAGTGCCAAAAGACGCAGACCAATAATGGAAATATGGGGAGGGGTGGGGCTTGAGGAATCTGATGAAACCGGAGGAGAAAAAGAAGGAGAGGAAAGACGAGGTTAAAAATAAGGTCTTCGGGGTCTAAATACGAATAAAAGGAAAGTGAAGAAGAGGCAGGTGGAATTACCGTATGTTTCGGCAGATAAGACGACACTTGAAACTTTAAAAAAAAAATACCTCAAAATGGCGTCCTCAAAAACAGCGACTAAACATAGAGTTGAATCATTGACATTCAGATTGAGATTGGGGTGTCGCCTAATCTGGTGGTTGCCTTATCCGTTTACCGTAATCTACGATAAGTATGTAACGAACGTAGCCACCAAAGGTGGCAAAGGGTTCTATCCTTCTTATATGTGCGTGTATTTGTGCATTCGTTCATGTGCTTGTGCGTTCCAGCACTCCTGGCCGTATCATTTAGTCTATAGACTCGAAAACACGCACCAGTGCTCGACTAAACTCCTGAAAATCTTTTTATTTTTTTGAAAAAAAGAATCGAAATGTTTTAGATGTTTTCCAATTGAATATACCAGTGGAGTCATAAATGGAATTCATTCTGACCATAATTTTACTTTGATGGAATTTTTAAAAAATGTGACGTTACGGTTGTTTAATCATTGACAGTGATGGTAAGTATTCACTAATTTTTATTTTGTCTCATACATGGTCGCATAAGAAAGAGGACGATTGTGATGTGCCTGGTTTCAAAGTCGGTATCGTTTGCACGTTTGCCTGGAAACTAAGCATCCAAAACACTTTCCCCCGGCTCTCTTTGAACATCAAACACTAGCAACGGTGAGCAACGAAATCTATAATTATCTCGGTCCAAACGTCTTATGAATATGGGGCATGGCTATTGAAATGCAAGACTGGGCCTATGTAAGTCAAATGTCGGTACGCATATGCGAACATGGTATATAATGACCACTGGGTAGGGAAATTTTGGGGCCCAGGGTGCTCGGCTCCTTGAGGGCCCCCTTTTCAATATTTTGTACGGCTGTTTGAAACCAACAGACTGCGGACCCCTGCAGGTCCACAAAGGTATTACTGGGAGTTATAGGGTGGACTTTACAAAAGCCATCAGTCAGTTGGCTTGTTGTGTTGGCAATCGAGCTAGAGATCTCAGGGCCCTTGTTTGGGTGAGCATGGTTTCTTGACGGCCACCTCCAATGTTTAGTGAGATTTGTTATTGTTCAATATTAGTAGAAATGCAGTAGGTGAACCAATATTCAGAAAGCTTTTCTATGTCCCCACAGGATTAAAAATATTCTTCACACCATCCCTCAGTTGAGCCCTAGGCTCGAGGCAAGCTTGAACAACCCCTAAAAATTTCAATTCACTCTCGTCTCCAGTTCGGTCTTACATATCGCTGGAAGTAGGCCTCTATTTATATAAAATATATCATCCGAACGAGAGGAATGTGTCGACGTCATAACAACGAAGAGGGAGATGAGAAACTAACTAGGAATGTCGTCTACGAAGAAATGATTGACTAATGTGTGAATAGCGTAACAGGTCTAGTTAGTCACTCAATAGAAACCGTCAACAGATCCAATGAATTTTGGTAGCATGCCATGTTGGGGGTGATCAATTAAAAATAGGGAAAAGGGATGTTCGATGAGAGAGTTGCCCTCTGTCGGGCAGTGATAAAAAAAGAGTTCGAGTGTTTACGTTTTCGGCCTCTAGCTCCATTGGTGTGGACTGTCAGCTCAGCTCACATATTTGTACGTAGCCAGTCAGCCAGATCACTGAAAACTGGAGAAATCAATGTTTCTAATATATACAAATATATATATATGTATTGATTGATTGAAGACAATACCCCGTTTAAGTTGAACTTTTTCTTAAATTACCTCTTCATCTATTCGTTTTGGCAATTTTTAACCTAATATCGAACCACCGTAGCCATCAAAGATGGTTGAGGTGCTCCCCTTTTCTCATATATGCGTTCGAGTGCTTGTTCATTTGTTTCTATATTTTGGTGTTCCAGTGCTTCTGGCCATAGTATTTAGTCTACACACTTGAAACTTGGCATTTACACTCCAATAGGACCATTTAAGATTTTTAGAATTTTTATTTTGGGATAAAAATCTTTTTGACCTTTTGAGGGTCTTATTCTGACAGGTTCATCAAAAAAAATCTCGATTCTCTAGAATCTAGATGCTTTTGTATGATCACACTCAATTCATGATGTTTTGAAATTGAAAACGCTAGGAATAAATATAATTCATTATGACCATAATTATTCATCGATGGAATTTCTTTAACATAACTCCAATTTTTGACGCTGCGGTTGTTCAATTATTGACTGGAATGGTGAGTTACACATCTTACTTGTACCTTTACGATAATCATCAGCAGAATTATTATGGACTAATAACATTTTTTAAATTGGGTTACCAATATCGTCAAAAATGACTGTTGTATTTGAACGATTTTGTCGTTGCTTATATATTTGAAAATTATAAAAACATTGTATTATTCTGTATATTCCAGTTTTTGTTCAACCATAATGAAGCCGGATTGTTCACGCATTCGTAAAAGTGAATAAATAAGGGAGACTACTGTATGATTTGCATCTAATAGTTATCTCGATTGTCAAATGTTCCAGGCAAATATATAGACATACAGACGGCGTATTATATTAGTAGATTCAATTTGGGTGAAAGAGTGAGTCATCTTCAGCAGCTCCAGAATAACACTCGCCGGTTGGCTTAATTGTCAAGAAAAATGTCGGTATAAGTCTCAGCACTAGCCTCGTTATCGGGACCTTCGTGACTGCAACGTGAAAAGAGGCGGGAAACAAGGATGAGATGATAAACGAGAGAAAGACGAGACGCTTATAGAGAAAATAAATACGAATTAACTGACAAGAAACAGTTTTCACTGCACCGAGAAACCAGTTTAAGAGCTACTTGTACAGGGTCATTATAAATTCCTGGTGCAAGTTAAACTTTTTATAACTTTTGTTCAAGGTGTGATAGAATTATTCGGTTAAATGGATAAGTGGAAGAATTTATATTTTAATAGATTTATTCGTGCAATTCTCAAGTTTCTACTTGTTAACCGGCTATACGTAAACAAACTGGGAAGTTCTAGAAATACTCTGAAGATGAAAATGTAACTTAGAATACTGTACTTTTGTTGTTATCGGAGTTCATCTTTTGAATACAATGTTTTGGTTGTTGTATTCTACGGCTTTCTTCTGGTGGGTGTAGCAAATAGGAAGGGTTTGGAATTTGGGGAGAATACTGATGCCAAGTAATTTTTAAACTTTTTAAAGTTAGTCTTTGACTAACTAATACTACAAGGGGTAGATTCCGAATACATCAGTGTACTGCATCATATCTACCTACGCAGCGGTTCCTTCATCAGGCTACTTAAAGATCTTGAGCTTTTTTAACAAGAAAAAGTAAGACAAGGTGACAGCAGAACACCGTAACTCTCTACAACCTAGTTTGAGATGATCTTTCGAAACTTAGAATAGGAACACAAAAGAATCAGAATAGGTGGTGATTACAAAAGTAATCCAGATTTTCTGACGACATTGTCCACATTGCTATGAGCCTTCACGATCTCCAAATAATGTTAGACAAATTAAATGAAGCAACCAAGGAAGTTGGGCTCCGCACGAACTCCAGCAAGACAAATATCATGTACAACGAACAAAAGGGACAAAGACACAACGGTCGAAATCGGAAACGCAGAGCTGGAGAAAGTAGACCGCTACAATTAGCTAAGACAGCGAGTCTCCATGAAGTCATCAATAGAAAGAGTAAAGCAAAGATTTACACTGGGTTAGCAAGCTTTTGGGTGAGCAAGCTCGACTTTCATAAACAAGGAAGTCCCATTAGTCAAAAAAAAGGGTATACAATCAATGTATCCTACCGATAGTCCTCTATGGAGCTGAACATGGAAACTAACCAAAAGAATGACTGAGAACCATGCAACGTGCACATGAGAGAATCATGCTCAACCTGACATGGAAAGATCATAAGACAGAACAGCGCATAAGGAAGAAAATGGAAGTCAGAGACATCATAGAAACAGTCGAAAAACTCAAATGGCAATGGGCTGGATATGTTACAAGAATGTCAGACAACTGTTGGATATCACAGCTCACAACTTTTATCCCCAGATGTTATATGCAGAATTGTAACCGACAGAAAGAGAGATGGTTCTGTGATGTCGATGATATAGAGGTCTGCCGAATCCCTGGGAAGGTGTATGTCCAACGACGGGCGCTAAAAAGCTGCTGCTGCTAATGATGATGATGATAAACATTTATAATTAATTTTTGGATTGACATCGATGAAAAAGATGCACCAGGGTACTAAATGTTCCTTCTAGATCAATTATTTTATGTACAGAACCAAAATTTAAAAACAAAAAATTGCACAAGGACTTTATAATGACCCCTGTTGACTGAGATATTCAATTACTGTTTTCAGTTGCAATTACGTAAAAGTTAAGAAATAAAAAGAAAGTCTGAAGCTAATTCAATAGAGAAAATGTCACAGAATTCAAATATTATTGTGTACAAGCGTCTTTCTCCCATGAATAATGGAATAGTCTTCAAAGGAGAGAAATACTTGCGTAAAAATATGGAAGTTATTTCCCTGGGGTGTTACCGACAAAAATATAAATTTACACTTGACACATTAATAATTACGTAAGTATGAATATGCGTAAATTTTCAAGCGATAAAAATGCGTGAATTCATGCACAACTGCACAAAATAACACTTGAAAACATTTAGATTCTGGAGAATCTTGATGCTGGCACTGAACTCATCAAAAAAGGTCAAAAAATGCTTTTTTGAAAAAAAACTTTTAGAAGGTGTTTAATGGAGTACTGAAGCCAATATATAAAGTATATAGACAAAACAGTATGACCAAGAGCGCTGGAACAACAATCACATAAACAAACGCAAGAACATACATATAATAAAAGACGGTTCGCCCCTTTTGGTGGCTACAGTAGTTAAATTTGCCTCAACTTTGCGACACACTTAAGGGGTGTGTCACACAGTTTTGAAACCATTGATTTCGTGATTAGATTCAAGTGTTTACTTTCAGTTTAAAACTTGTTACAATGTTTTGTCTTTTATCAGGCGTCGATGCGTCGTAACATAATCTATTTATGTTTGCATTTGCGATTTTAGAAGGAATTAATTGTGCTATTATCTACCAACGATAAAAGCCAACCATTGAACCCTCGATTTCACAGTCGTTGGTGTGACAGATTTTAGTTTTAAAGAACCACTTTCATGAATATTCTATTTTATATCAGTCGATTAGTCATTGAGAAAATATTGGGGTACTCATTATTTTCCCTTCATAACAACCAGCTAGACGTGGAAACATGGCGACCATCTTCCAGGTTACCATCGCTCTTATCCGGTTGTCACACATGGAATGAGCGTTGTGGGGGGCATTAGTCTTTACAATTGTGATTTGGACAAATTCTTAAGCATAAAATGTAGTTATACTTATTCAACTAATTATACGAGATTAGTTTTCTTTTAAATTTTCAACATATAACTCATCATGTTAATTTTAAAGAGATAACACTAACTCTTACAGATGTTGTCCTCAAAGGAGATAGTACTAAACATTTTGTTCAAGCATTCAAGGACAAAATTTTGCATTTGGAAGGGAGTTTGCTAAGAAAGAAAAGTGTAACTTGAATTCTGCAAATGTTGTTCCTGTGACATGAGCTTGGATAATGGTTGTTGATGAAAATTCAAGAGATATTGTGGAAACTGCTACAAAGGCGACTGTCCAAACTTGAGCTCAAAATTTACAGATTTTCAAAACAGAAAGTCTCAAAAAGCATTTTTCCTTACAGCGGCTATTTAACGTGGGACAACACAATGAATACAGCAAAACCAGTATGAATGACAAGAGACAAACCACGCCCTTGGTTGCTTCTCTTTCCACCTTCTTCTTCTTCTTCTTCTTCTTCTTCTTCTTCTTCTTCTTCTTCTTCTTCTTCATTTAAAAAAATTCTTCTTCTTTTCTGCTTTCTTTTCTTCTTTCCCATTTCTTTTTCCTTTTTTTCTCGTTTTCTTTTCTGCTTATTCTATTTCTTCTTCTCTTTTTTTTCCTTTCCTTCTACACCTTCAATTCATTTTATCTTCTCTGTTTTTCAGTTTTTCATTTTTTTCTTGATACTCTCCCCCTACTTCTTTCTCTTTTTTTTCATTTCATTCTTTCTCCTTCTTCTTCTTCTTCTTCTTCTTCTTCTTCTTCTTCTTCTTCTTCTTCATCTTCTTCTTCTTCTTCTTCTTCTTCTTCTTCTTCTTCTTCTTCTTCTTCTTCAGTATTGACACATGTCTCTATTTTCCAATCACTCAAAAACGTTCATCTCGAACTAAACCCTCGTTCCCAAACCCTTCCTGGAAAATATTTTTCTCTTTCTAATGACATATTTCAATTTACCAAAAAGGGGTAAACGCCCTCGAAGACAACTATAAATGGATAAAACTCATTTTCCCCACCTTTTAGCTCGTTTCATCATTTTTTTAAAACCAAAAGACTCCCTCTCTCTTCTCTCATTGCTTCAGTAACATAATATTATAATTAACTTTCATTCTCATCTTTTCATTCCATCAAACGTGTTGCTTGGAAACCTGTTAACCCGACAAGTGAGGCACGAAAATAGGAAAGATGTTTCGCATTTCAATGCAGCTTAACACTTAAATTCATTTTGTGAAGAACTCAAGGAAAGGGAGCGGTTTGACACCTCGGCTCAACAACCCAGCGTACGCTCGGATAGTGTAATGGTTATAAAGTCTGCTTCGCACGCGGGAGATCCTGGGTTCAACTCCTGGTATGTTGCAAAGAGTAGAGACCTCTTCCATTAGCCAAATCTACCTATGCAATCAGCTGCTAATCGAGTACACTCCAAGTTGTGAGACTACGGTGGTGGTATTCATTCTGTACACATGCATCCTGTTTAGAAAGTGGTCATGAAAACATGTAGGTATAAAATCGTGGTCCCCAACAGACTTGAAACTAGACTCATCATCATCAGCAGTCTTTGATCGTCCGTCGTTGGACATACACCTTCCCCAGGGTCTGCCATGATACTCTATCATGAGCGTCACGGAGCCACTATTTTCTGAATTCGTCTAGTTCATCTCTCCATCTTGTATTAAGTCGGCCTTGGTTTCGCATGTGATCTCTGGGGATCCCTGTTGTGAGTCGTGATGTCCATCGGTTGTCTGACATTCTTTCAACATGGCCTGCCCATCTCCATTTTAGTTTTTTTTTTAATGGATTCTATGATGTGTCGATCTGGTTTTCTTCCTTATATATTGTGCTGTCTGGCGATCTCTCCATGGTGTTTCACTCAATTCTAAATCTTTTCCGGTGGAAAACGCAAGTGACGTCGTAAATAGAATTCATTCTGATCACATTTATCTTTCAATGGAATCTTTCCACATGACTTCAAATTTTGACGCTACGGCTGTTCAATTATTGACTGTGATGGCGAGTTCTATTTTCATTCAGTTTTCACTTAGTGTGCGACGTTGACAGGCATGCGCCCCTGCGAGTGCTTTCTTGTACGCCCATTGTTCTTCTCGTCTGACTTTTACCCCTGCAGTCTCTTCCATCGATCTCTGCTACTCAAATCCAAATCTTTTTCACCCGTCAACCAAAGGTCAGGGTCAACGGAAAGGTCAAATCTAGCGACTTCTAAAAATGTGATTCTTGACGTTAACCCTAATGGGATTTTCTGGTCCACAACGTCAACCACGGAAAGACATTGGTGCCCGCCTGAGTAGGATGCGTCACTTTTAGCTTTATTCATTTTTATTTTTTGTTGTTGTTGTTGTTGTTGTCTGCAGACATTTGCTTGCATTATGAGTCGTAGAAAAAAAAGTCTATCCTGTACGACGAGATGCCCAAAATAGACATCCCTCAGAGATTTATTTCTAATAAGAAAAGTGCTTAGCATTAAAGGGAAAAGACATTCTTATTTTAAAAACAAATATCATAAGAAGGTCGATTGTCGAAAAAAAAAGAAGATATTTCCAATTCAGAATGTTGTTCAGACAATTGAACTCATTCTTTATGTCGTTGCATATGAAATGGTGTTTTTTTTTCGGGCAGTACGCTGAAGTATGGTATAAAAACAAAAAAAATTAACTATTTAATAAAGATAATATGACTAAGTTGAGTTTTTACACAAATCAACGATTAAATCTGTAATAACTTTAGTAAAACTCAACGATTTTTAAAATAAAATCTATGCAGATACTTTTATAGTGAGTAATTTCTTAAAATTACGCCGAGTCACGAAAATTGTTCTGTACAACTTAAGATACAAATTTTAGGGAAATCTTACTTTATCAAAATATGATCCAGTTAGGAACAATTAAATTTTTACAACGATCCTTCAATGATAATATATCATCTCTATGAAGTTATCTCGGCTTGGTGGTCATAAATTCAGTAAAAGCTGAATTGTAGCATTCGTATTTATAGACCTTCTATTAGAGATATGAAGTTTGTAATACTTGAAAAGATAACAACCTGCGAGGGACGTATCAGGTGGATATTGAGGACATTACGCGACTTCGAATTCTAAGCCTCGAAGCCAACACACAATCAACTCAAAGGTGATCGGCCTGGAACCGTCATGGAGTATTTCATTAGGCTCATGCGTGACCAACTTCGTCAACTTTTTTAGCTTTTCTATTGCCTTGAGATGACATTGATATGACCATAGTTAAAGTCCCAATATCTCCAGTAAGTACTTGAACCGTTGCTTGTGGGTCGTTGTCTACTGCTGCCGATAATTAACCATCATTAAGAACAGGTTTAGGCTTCCCTTGAGGTTCTCTACTGGAATCTATATTCACTGAGCCATCGCCTTATCTAGTTGAATTTTCCACAAGGAAAGAGGATGAGGCTCTTTATTGTTGGGGGTTGGGAGTCACCCAAACCGGAAAATTGTAGCCCATTGGAGAAAAATTGCGGTAAATAGACTAATTGGGTCTGCTCATCCATAGTGATTATATTAAGTTGTTTTCCATGAATTCTCATTGTTACATGACAGAGAATAATGCTAAAAATGAATGATTTACTAATGTATTTGTAGTTTTTGCATATTCAATCTACGTACAACTATAATTTATCATTGGATGATTTTGAGTCGGAAAAAATATCATTTACCTTCTATGCAAACCTAAGAACAAAATTGAACCCATATCGGGATAAATGTGGTGGACGTGAAAAAATAATAGAAAAATTGAATAATAATCATGACTTGCTTAATTTCAGCTATTTTAAGAAAATCACCGCTTGAGCCGTCCGTACTTTGAAATTCTAAACTTTACTTTTTGTAACATCTTAAAAATGCTTTTTCTGCTCCCCAAATCATCGAATTCTTCAGAAATTATAGGCTGGAACCATCAATTTAAAATCTCCAGCCGTTTTTGGTTGGTGGGCGTGGTGGGGTGATAAAACGAAATTTTCAGGAAAAAAACGTCGTGATAGAGAGGTTGAACAAACAGTTTCCATGTTGCCGATATGTTGTTTTGTAGAACTCCTCATATCTAAACTTTAGTTCTCTTGAATTTGTTCCCCTGTAACACACACTGAGGCAATCGGAAATTTGGATCGATCCTCAAAAGATATGAAATCGAACCAATTCACTCACAGAATCCTGTGTTGCACAAGCAATTCCATACTTGATACGCTGGAATGTTCTCTGTTGTAGTGTTAGTTGTATTTATCTCACGGGAAAACATATAGTTAATATTTAAAAACAAAAAGAAATATCTTATCAGAAAACAATGAATCTGACATAAATGTATTTCACACACAAGCACGCACACAGAGATGTGCGTGCGCATTCAAACTCTGAAATGGAACACTCTGGTAGATTGGGAATCAGGCATAAGTACATCTATCACTTAATTCGGTCCAATTCACCGACCAGTTCCACGTAGGGCAGGGGTAGAGCATTTTGCTCTGGGTCGGAAGCGAAGGTTTCGACCCTACCTAGCGGCACTGGAAGGGATATTTGATAGTCTATACTGAAGATTGAAATACAACGAAACAGTGAATGAAACAATTAAAAAATATTATATATATATATATATATATATATATCATAAAAGTCTTCTTTCAATCATTTTCAGCAAATGGCTTGAGTTAGATGTGGAATAACCGAACTCTCAAAATGTACCATATCATGCTGAGGTTGACTGAGTTGCCTCCCTCGAAACAGCTACCGTCTGAAACAAGAGTTCGTTCTCTCTCTCTCTCTCTCTCTCTCTCTCTCTCTCTCTCTCTATATATATATATATATATATATATATATATATATATTATTTCAGAACTTGCTTTGTTCAGTAAATCGCACCTGCCCCATTTGGGGTCCAGAATCTTTGTGGGTCCATTACCCGGAATCCACTGTATATGATGAAATGGAAAGAAACACTAATTGTTAGTAAGAAAATGATTTATTTCAACATGTTTTGCAGGTTAAAACTTCATTAGAATAAAACAGAAATACAAAATAAAAGTTTTGATATCAGTATCCAAATAATGATCATATATATATATGTGTGTGTGTGTGTGTGTGTGTGTGTTTGTATTTACATAATTGTCCTCACCGAAAGAAACAAATAGCGCAGATATAGACAATGGATGAACAAAAAGAGTTAAAAAGCTCATTTGGGTTTTACATTACCGGCGACTGCTTAGCCCAATGGTACGAGCACTGTTACGTTAAAGCGGCTACTCTATCGGTCGCAGGTTCCATTTCTGTAGCAGCCCCATTTTCTTTAATTGTTTATTCCATTCACGTGGTCCACACCAAATGATACGTTCACCGTGCAATAACGGGAGATCATTTCAAATAGAGTTTCAATAATATATAGCACCATATATATATATATATATATATATATATATATTGACTTTGGTATTGAAAAAGCACTCAAATGTATATTTGTACAGGAACCTCTAGTACTGCACGCAAGATACGTTCAATGTAAACAGTGCGAGGTTGGAGAGATGCATGTAACAGCTTAGCACATTTTCTTAGTATCATTTCATAGAAAACTGAGATGGTAATCTTTTTATACATAACTGAAATAATTCTATGCGTTATTGGATTGCATCATAATGTTGGCGAGACCCCATAAGCAAATAATCTCTTTATTTCTCAGACAAAAAAAAATGTACATAAACTCAAGTATTGTAAACCGTAGCCAAAAAAATATTGAAAGATATCAAAACTCCACAAGTATTTCGATGGAATGATAAGTTTTGACTGAGTATAAGTTTTATTATTGTTATATGTATTTGTCATGTAAATACTCATCGTAAGCAATCATGCCGTCGATATTAGCCTTGAATCCTTTACATCGTGTCTCATCCTCTTCTGCTTCAAGACTTATCGCTTTAAGGTCCTTTGCTCCTTTTCAAAAATCTTGACAGTTTTAATTGCCTGACGACGGAGTACCTGTAAGTAAACCTAACCTAACCTGCACCTTTTCACTCCATCCATGGCCAGTCACTGTCGTGATCTTTGTCAAGATATCTAAATGGGACAGAGAACACGCTAAGGAAGTAATGGATTCATGCCTTTCCCCCGTGCAATAATGCTGAATGCACATAAAAATCGAAGCTAGCACCGAAAGATTATCAACATACTTGGAAAAGATAGAATAATAATCTTTTGTTTGATGTATATGAATGAATCTATGTCAGTGTTTTAGCAGCGTAAAAAGGATCAAAAATACATATGAGGGTCCCAAAAAATGAATTATTATAATCATAATTAAAATCAGAAATTAAAGAACACCTGTCTTTTGTTCTAAACCAAAACATCAGTTTGGCTCATCAGATGCATTGTTTCCGTTGTATCTTGAATAATTCATGATGTGCAAGCAGATAAAAAGAAAAGCAAAAAAAGACAAAAAAAAACAAAACCTGGCGATTAATTCCACTGTTGTGTCAATGTCAGATTGATATGTTGTTTAATTATACTTTTAACGAAAAATTATTTATTTTTGAGCCTTTGTATGACTTTCTGTACGTTTCTATTATCACAGGTTTCCCCTGCTACCCAAAAACTTGGAAAAAAACCTATTGTAACGTAAAGTGAAGTAGTAATTATCAATAATTTAATTGGGAACATTTTTTTTTCACCGTTCCCAAACCCAGAAATTTCGATGATGATGTGTTGGGCTCTGGTTTGGGATGTGGGGACACAGGAGACAGGAGTGTACGTAAGGTAAGAAGGAGGGTGCACTACCTCTATAATGACCTGCTGCAAGACTTGGGTGCCATATACATTCCTTGCCTTGTTTCTTAAAAGTGGAAAGGTGATATGAAGCAAACTTTGAAAAAGAAAAGTATGCCTCTGTTATATTTTTTATAATTCTAAACGATGTCTCATGTAATTTGGCAGGAGTATGTTTACAAACATTAGCCTTCAAAACGTTTTAATCTAATCATAGAACCGTTAACTGCACTAAAGACGAAAACAAAAAGCTAAAAATATTGTCAAAAAAGAGAAAAACCTTATGAAAAAAAAATCCAAAATGCATTAAATTCAGTCAGCCTGACCCCGAGTGTTCAGCGTTTGCACCTGGAAGCACCCTGGAGGTTTGGGTCTAACATCTGATGTATCTCCGGAATAAAAAATATGTAGATCGTTAGTGATAAGATATTAAAGATGCCTCTCTGAAAGGGAGACGGGATGTTGTCAAATATAATGGAGAACGCAGGGCGTTAACGCTATTTAAGTGGTATCTAAAACCTCTTGGTTGCAAAAGCTACAGTATCATTTACTCTTGAACTCTTGGCAGCGTCTCCTGTTCAAGATTTCATTATATTGTCGAAACTTCGGAGTTGACTTCGTTTTTTTTCTACTGTAACAAGAGGAAGAACAAGAAGAACAAGAAGAACAATCCTCACTAAATTTAATAAATAAAATGACATTGCCCTACCGTGATTTGAAATCCCGACAAAGAGATCAGCATTCTGACCGGTTGAACCAAACTGACAAGCTTGCAAATTTACGAAAATTCACTTTTAGAAATATGCATGTGTTTATTTCATTAAAAAAACTAAATACATTTATTAAAAAAATGTGGTTGTTTTTTTATCAGTGTGATTCCTGCTTAGAACACTTGTCTAGCATCATTCTAATCGCAGAGACTCTGAAACAGTTTAAAACTGTTAAAAGTGTGCTTGAATGCATAGAGATAATTGTAAAATATTCCCATCAAAATTTTATAGGCGCTAGAAATTTAATTTATACAAATCCTGTCGACTGCGTTTCTCTATATAAATTGAACTGTTACTATGTAATGGAATCTTTGGTTGAATTAATTAATTGTTTTGGGAATAATACCTGATCTTCATTGACTGCTATGGCAAGCTTACTAATAATGCAGATTTTGACCTTGCAGTGGCCAGGTTAGTTCAGTAATCTTAGTTAAGTACAGCACTAGATTAAATACAAAGATCAGATTGGAGCTATTTACTGAGATTACTTTAAAACATTACGTGGCCAAATACAAATACTTCTGTGGGGATAACTTCTCGATATTCGCAAATGTTACTTTGTATTACATAAGACAAGATAGCGCATGGGTGAGACTTTCACTAGTAGATTGTGCTGCGCCAATCTTCTGATGCTTTGAAAGTCAACATTCGAGATTCTGGCTTTCATTTTGGTTCGAAGATGGCTGTCTAGCAGTGGTGAGAAATAAGCGACTATTACGGCCATCAAACAGGCTCAGGTCAGGTTTCAACTGAAAAAATAAATGACTGATTAGTCATTCAATAGAAACCGTCACGTGACTAACGTCATTTGGCAACGTGCTGTGCTGGGGGAGATCAATAATAGAATTGGCAAAACAGGTGATCAATGAATTAGATACGTCTCTCGCCTTTTGTTAAGTAGTGATCTCTAAAATTTTGAATTAAAAAACACAAAAAAATAAGCGTGAAAACTAGACTCAAATTAGGGATCAATCTTGCATGAATTCACATTGAAAATTGAGTCCCCACAAAAAACCTATTTTGAAGGGGAATTTATTTTTTTAAATTTTTTGTCCTCCAGTCCTACTGATACGGCCCGTGCGTGCGACGCAGCCAGACAGACTCACTTGAAAACTGCCGAAACCTATGTTGACAGTGTTGGTGAGAGTTTTGTTCGACATTTTTAATGTGTTTTTCAGTATGGAATTATGGAAGTGTTTCGTGAATATTTTTCTGTGATTGGGGATATCCATACAAGGTACGTTCGGAAATTACCAATTCATTTCGAATATTTCGAGATCTGATTTCACAGCCTTGATATAAGATGGCGTGACGAACTAAACAAGTTCAGAAAGTATTGGCTCCGCAATACGCATGATAGAGAGGTGTGTGGAATCTTGGGGAAGGTCAATATGCGATGAACTTGATGATGATGATGATGATTGCTTGTTTCACTCCATTTCATTGTTGGTTTTTATCCTTTCTGAACTTGTTTAGTTTGTCATGCCACCTTATATTTTGTCGGCGACAGTTTTGCATATGGTCTCTGAGGATCCTCGTTGTGATGACCATTGATCGTCTGAAATTCTTACAACATGACCAGCCCATTGCCATTTGAGTTTTCGAATGGTTTCTATAAGAAAAGAAAAAGGAGAAAATGAAACTGCTGTCATAAACCACGACAGAAAATGAGTTGGAGTGAAATATTCAATTATATAATAATTGTGAAAACGTTTCAACTAAAATTATTTTCAAAAAATGATTAGAGCAACTTTTTTGTTAGCTTTTTCGTCGGTCACAATGTACTCTTCCACTTCCTAATGATAGTTTTGTCGGTAAAAAAATATCCTGTACCCACTTTTTTCTCTCCTTAATAGATATCAGTGGTCTCTTTTCTGAAAAGAAATCTCTGATTGAAAATCGCTAAGACTTGCACTCACGGATGTGAATTATGACCGCCGAAAATATAAAAATGAGTTTGCTGAAAATGGCAGCTTTGCATGCTGGAATCTCATTCTTTTCAGTCCATAATTCAGAATATCAAAAATTATATCTTTTGAAAGATCAGAAATTTAAAATTCATCATAGTTTGAAAAATCAAAAATTGTATTTTTTTAAAGGATCAGAAATTTAAACTTTAATCATTGCTTAAAAAATCAAAAATGTGAACAATAATTATTATTAAAAAAATGAAGATTTGAACATTAATTTTTATTTGAAAAATCAAAAATGTAAACATTGATTATCATCTAGAAAACCAAGGATTTAAACAACTATTTTTAAAGAAAATAAAAAATTCAAGCAATAATTATTATATAAAAAAATCGAAGTTTCAAACGTTAATTATTAGAGACATTGTATGGTTTTCAATGTAAAATAAGAGGATAGAAGCAATAAATATCAATTTACTGATAATATAAACAGTATGATTTTTAGATATTGCATTTATAGAAATATGAATTTGAAAAATATATTCATCAAAATAAAATTCAAACATTAAAAGATTTATAAAACCAGAACATTTGTTATAGTTATACCTGGAAATGAAAAATGAGAAAACCCCAGCCACTTTTCTGATATAAAGTCAGCTAGAAATGAAAAATGAAAAAATAAACAAACCAAGCCACTTCGAGCCATTTTTAGCTAAAAAGGGGGACAACTATATTTTTTTAAAATTTTTACAGCAGCTAATTTACATCCGTGCGTTCGAATTTTACCTAGTAAGACCCTGATTTATTTTCCGTGTGGATTAACTAATTGAAATACACACAACAGGGAAGAGCACATTCATTCACGGATGAGTTTGCCTTATAGCAAAGTAATCGGAACCTTCCAAAAGCAATCAAATTCTGTTGAGAGAACGGGGGTCAGCGTATAATTTTTTGTCAGGGTTATTATGTCCATCGTGAACATTACCAAGTCCAGCGGCAGAGGCCTGTACACACCTTCGTTCACACCGCAACACACTGTCGGTCAGTGAAAAAATGATAAAATGCCCGATATCAGTATGTTTGGGATAGTAGATCTGAGAACAATTTTTCGCATCATCTGGTGAGCAGATGTCGACTGATCTAAGAAAGCCCGGTTTGATAGCACCCAGACCGAGATTTTAGCGTTTCTATCATGGTAGGCGTATGGATAAGTTTTATGATAGGTTGACGTTCCTGTCATGTGTGTTATTTTATGGAAACTCAGCCAGTGAGTCAGGGAGACACATCTTGTGTGGCTCAAAATTTTATTGCCAGAAGTAGCTTTCACAAGCCATAACAATGCGAATGTATAACAAAGATCGGCTCTATTCCGTGTTTTGCGGTAAGGTATCTCTTAATCTTTTTGTTGGAACCCATATGACAAAATTTATTACTGTCTTCGGCAAGCGACAGCGTAAAGGATAATTTGATGCCTTCTGGGATGTTCATATGGCTTGGAAAGTTGGTCTTCTGAACACCAGCTATGGGGACTTCAATCGTTGTACGAGTTGTTATCAAATCTATGCAGTAATACTCCGATTAGCGCTTATCCTGTTTAACACTGCTTCGCAAGAGCGTTTTTTTTTTCTTCTTCTCCAACATGTTCTGTAATTTACAAATGTTCTTTCTCTGGAATGAATAATGAATAAGAGTAATGACAGTCTCAGGAATAACTGTACGTTGCAGACTTCAGTTAACGTGACATGTGCATGAGAATGAACACATACACATACACAAATGAATGGTATACGTCAGTATAGAGCCAGCCGAGGCATAGTCGATCTAAGCAAATGCTTAGGGACCTGTGACCAAGAGTGGGGCCCAGGTGCGATCCCTGGACGCAGAAGGCGGTGGGAAAGTCCTCTAATCAAATTCTGCTCAAGCCCCCTGCATAGGCACCTAACAGTATTTCACCAACCAGTTTAAGACAATGAGAAATAAATGTCTAAATTTTCAGCCTTCTAGATTTACTGCAGTGGCCTGTACTTGCGTCACACACACACACACACACACACACACACACACACATATATATATATACGGAGAGAGAGAGAGAGAGAGAGAGATAGCCAGCCTGCCAAACCAACTTAAAATCTATTTTGACAGTCTTTGTGACAGTTTTGGTCGACAGTTTCTAAAACATGTAATTCTGGAATTTCAAACGACCCCCTAGAGATCGTAAAACATATTAGATTCAATTGCAATGATGTTGAGGAAGACAATGTAAATAATTAGAGGGATTATCACAATATTCCAATCCATCAACTGTAGGAGATAACAGAGGATAATAAATTGCAAGATAAAAACCCTGGTCCTCTCCAAGCTAATCGATTGCAAATAACTTATTGCAAGATAAAAGCCCTGAATCACTGATAGAACTGAGTTGCCATGAATCACAATTAAGCTGGAAATCTTATGGAGTTAACCAAAGGAGTGCAATGGCGGGAATTTAAAATAATTTATTGCAAGATAACTCACAGATAGAATTGAGTTGCCATGAGGTGCAATAAAACAAAAAAATGTTCTATTGAATTAGCCATAGAACTGCAATGGCGGAAACGTCTGTTATCCGTAGTTAATTTCGAATTTCAAACAAGTGTGTAAATGATGTTTTACTTGGCCGTTAGAGCAAAACCCAACAGAATAAGTAACCTGATATAGTATCAAATGTTGTGTCGTTAATCAGAGGTTAGACGTGTCACCCGAAGTTGTCTATGTTGTCATTACAAGCTCTTTTTCATTCTTAGCCGGTCGGTGTAATTACGAAGCGGACTTGGGGAGAAGTGCACGGACGTCGACCGAGCTGTGAAATGAACGACCCGAAAAATTTCTTCGCGTCTTCAACGTATCATTTGTTTGTTATGTTTCCTAAACTAAGAATACATTCTTTTTCACCCTCTCTGGCGTTTGCTGTCTGAGCCCCAGAGACAATGCTGGGGATCGGGTAGTGATTATAAGTAAAAGGTAGGTATACTTTTTTTTTCACAACGTCAGTCAAGCGTGGAACAATGACGGGTCGCCTTCCTGTTTATTCATTCATTTCCTTTGAGGCTTTATTTGTATACTGTTCGCCTTTTTTTCTCTCGGTTGTCTCCCTTTAAGTTCAAGTTCCACTGTTTGTAAGGACACAACACGCACACATACACACACAAACGCTCACACACTCACACGCACACAATCATCATCATCATCATCATCATCATCATCATCATCATCATCATCATCATCAGTCTTTCATCGTCCGTCGTTGGGCTTAAACCTTCCCCAGAATTCGCTACACCTCTCTATCGTGGGCGTCGCAGAACCAATATCTCCTGAACCTATTTTGCCGGTCAAGGTTCTGCATTTTCTCAGTGGGCATTCATGTTGTGAGTGCGTGATATTCATCGGTTATCTGCTTTTCTTGCAACGTGACCAGCCAATTGCCATCTGAATCTCCTGATGGTTTCTGTGATGTCTCGGACTCCTGTTTTTCCCTTAACATACTATGATGCCTTTTATTCTCTCCATGTGACGTTGAACATGATTCTCTCGTGTGCACGTTGCGTAGTTCTCAGTTTACGAGTCAGTCTTAGGGTTAGGTTCCATGTTTCAGCTCCATAGGTGACTATCAGGAGGATGCATTGGTTGTATGCTGTTTTTTTAGGACTAACACGATCAGTAGATACGATTTTTATCCAACAGGATGGTATTAAGAAGACAACATTGGATATATTCTGTTCAACTTGAAAAAAATACTTTGCATGTAATTCTTCAGTTTTCATTTGAAGCTCTTGTTCAAATGAAACAAAATGTACAGCCTGTGATGAACAACTGAAAATATCTCGTTAAATGTATATATATATATATATATATATATATATATATATATATATATATATATATATATATATATATATATATATGTGTGTGTGTGTGTGTGTGTGTATACTTATATATATATATCAAAGTACATATCAGTATTTTAATATCCGATGTGTGATGGGTTAAGTGTCCAATACGCAAACATTTAGTTGGAGTACAGTTTTAGATATGGTGAGGTAATAAATTTGCTACACAAAAACGTTTATTTTTCTGTCCTTTTGGGAATCTTCTGATGAAACAGGATTCAGTGTTCGCCTGAAAATTAAAAAAAAACAAAGAAGGTAGAAATATGCGTGCGTGGGTGTTACTACCTGCTAGAAAGTGGTTTCGTTTTAACCATGTATATAAGAATACTTTATTCGATAATGAAAAGTTTTTCAAAAAAAAAAAACATTTGATGAAAGCTTGATGTTATGCGACGCAGAAAAATTAATTTTATGGTTAGTGGGAAATAATTGTCAAATTTTTCGGTTGAATATGTTGGTAGAAAATCGACTTAAAGAAGATTTTTGCTGAGTAATTAGTATTCTTAAAGATGATATCATGAGTTGGTTTGCATACAATTTGAAATGAAAACTGACACAGCAAATTTAATATTCACATGAGTGGAAATCCTGTATAAATGACATGGAAAGCGATCCATGTCTATTGTAATACTTACTAATCCCTCATCGTTAAAGGCGTTATTAGTAACCTACATAAGTAAGTCCTGTTCCTAAAATAAATGTGTAGTATAAAATATCAATGTGCAATACATATAAAACCTTATATAAAATGATGAGCTACATGTATGGCATAAATTTGATGATAAGAAAAGGGGGTGGTGTTTGATTAACACTGCTGGGGTGCCATGTTAATATAACTGTTTTGTTTTTAAAATCCCCAAAACGGTTACATAGTAAATAAATGATGATCTAAATAAGAGGGGATTTATACGTTGTGCCACAATAACAAAGTATGTGTAAAACAAGGAGAGAAATATTGAAGAAAATTACATAAATTGCATTGATAGATATTGGAAAATGGGTGACTGAAGAGACAGAAAAAATCTTTAAAAAAAGTTTTTTTTTAATGTTTAGTGTTTAATACTGAGAAGCTTTCTAGACTATATATATATATATATATATATATATATATATATATATATATATATATATATATATATATATATATATGTATGTATATATTAATTTGTTTACTAGTTTTTTACAGTATATTCCCACCAATTCCTATCCATTTTACCTACTTCCCTCCTTTGTTCTGATTAGTTTTCGCTTCGATTGAACTGGGAACGCCCGTTCTATATTTTTGTAATATTCTCCTCTCCCACCCGAATTAAACCAGGTAAAATATAATCCAAATATTTAGGGTAAACTTTCGTTGACCCTAAACCCTTGAATCGAGTGGACATGAATTACCCACACCATATTGCCGGGGGCGCTCTAAACACACCACCTGTGTATTTTGAATCGGATCGAATCTTTGCGCGTGGTCTCGTACTTTCGTCGTAAACAAAGGGGGAGATTTTAGCCTCCTTTGACAAAGGAATATATTTTCAGACAAGGTTCTTGAGTTGATAATCACTATTAACGTGTCAGGACATAAACTTTGGGGTGTTTAACATGAGATGTCAAAACCAAACCTTTAGACCCTTCTTGGTGAGTGAACCTTCCCGTGTAATCAGTGCTAGTATTTCACGAATATAATCACAAATCGCATTCATATAAAACACTTCTACCGTGTCTGCCTTGAGGAAATATTAACCCTACTGACAGCTGGTTGTTTGTTGTGAAATTTTAGACGTAGACAATTTGAGACATTCTGTTTACCTCGGCCAACGAAGTTTGACGAAGTATATGTATTAACTCGTATCTTTTCTGTCTGCCTGTCCGCCTGTTAGTCCGCACGATATCTCTGAATATGAATTTCAATGATATTTTGTTGAAGGTTGGGTCACTGGCCAAAGAAGAATTGATTAGATTGGGTTAGTAGATCTAGGAATACTTACAGTTACCCCCTGCATCGTAGCTGTATTACACACAATATTCCAGCGGTTCCTTATGAATTCCAATGAAATATTGGGGGGGGGGACATGGGCCATATAATATTGATTAATTTTTGAGCTGATCCAGGAATATCTCATCCGTTGAGATATATATATGTATTCACTCAGGTTGGTCTTATTTATGTAGTCACTCATGTTTGTAAATGCAATATTTCCAAAAGCTCTCACTTAATTCCGATCCCACTAGTGGAAAAGTAGGCCATTGGTTGAACGAAAACGGATTGAAATTTGAGGCGAATCCAAGTATTTTTACAGTGAACTTTGCCGCATCGTATATATATATATATATATATATATATATATATATATATATATATGCAGTTTTTAGTGACCATCGTGTTGGAAGCAGTACATGCGTTCTGGCTGCTTTTTGTTTTGTTTTTTTACGAACTGCTAAATACGATAGTTACGTGTATATATTTCCGATCGCAATTTGTTCCGTGGTGCTGCGTACAACAGGTCATAATCGAAGCTTTGAGGAAAGGGGTCGACTCGTGAGTCATTGAATTAGCACTAGAATGGCGCCAGTTTCCGAACCAGCAGACGTTTCCGACTGAAAATTGACTCTTGTTCTCACAAAATAAATAACGTCCGAGAGAAAAAGAATGGGTTGATTTCGTTCCAGAATTTCAAATTTTTCCAATATCTGAGAGTCACATGCTGAACATGTTATTCCTAACAGAAGGGAATTCATATATTCGACCTGACAGAGAAGTCGAAGATATGATTCTGAACGTAGGGCGTAAAAGTGGCTTCTAGAAAAATAGTTGATAAGTTTTACGATAGTTCGACACAAGGCCAACTGTTGGTGATGGATGATGGAATGATTGGATCACCCTAGTTTTTTTTTCAAGAGAGGCCTAATTGCTTCTTGAAAATCATCCTTGAAAATCCTGAATTTTTTCTTGACTGTAAGACCGGAAACTACCGACTTGGCAGGTCAGTTTGTTACAGGGCCAGAATTGTATTGGCCCAATGCGATTTTAACTCATCCCTTAAGTTAATAGAGTAAGCAATTAGATATCTTGACATTGATCAACAGCGGAAACTATCGCATCATCATCCTTTAAGCGTCCATCGTTGGACATAGACCTTCCCCAAGATTTGTCTGACCTCTCCATCATGGGCATCACGGAGCCAGTACCTTCTGAATTTATCTAACTTGTCACGCCATCGAACTTTCTGCCGGCCTTGGTTAAGCATATAATATCAGGAAATCCATGTTGTTCGTCGTTATGTCCAGCAGTTGTCTGCCATTCTTGCAATATGCCCAGGTCATCACCATTTGAGTTTTTCCAAGGCATTTTATGATATTTCAGACTGCTGTTTTTTTATCTCTCTATGTGATGTTGAGCTTGATTCTCTTATGTGCACGTTGCATGGTTCTCAGTTTGAAGTTCGTTCTTTTGGTAAGGTTCTGTTTCAGCTCCATAGGTGACTATCAGGAAGATGCATTGGTAGTATACCTTCCTTTCTAATCTTTTATTCTTTACATGGCACACATACTCATTTTCTTTTGAAATTTGATGTAGAAGACAACAGGCAAGTATCCTAACGGTCAACGGCAAGGAACCTGTAACCAACTAACCAATGCGTTCACTTTGCACTAATGCCCATGATGGAAGTATGAATTGACCTACCCTTCCAGCTATGGGTGAAATCAAGGCAGACTGGGTTCTGGAGTCTTTGTTTTTGACCAATCAATGAGACAGACAACACTGATTTAGAGAGTCAACCAAATAATCGAGCCTGAGAAGCTGATGATAGTCAAAGGAATGTTTTACCTGGGATGTACGGTTAACGAGGCTCTGGTGAAGTTTCAACGGGCTTAGGAACCGGAAATGTATTATGAAGTATAGCTCCACTAAAATAAAGAGGACTAAAAGGGAATCGATGCAATAACTGGATTGTTGTCTCCCCTTTGCAATTACAAATCGAGTACAAATTGAAGACGCCGTTTTCAAATAATTACTCTTTCAGCCAAAATTTTTAAATTCATCATTGATCTTGCGGTATTAGGAACCGCCAACAAAACTGTCAACATAGGTGTCTGGTTGGCTGTCTATGTATGTATACAACGCCTGCGCAGGCCATAACAATGGAGATACAGTGCTGAAAAATTAAGCAATCATACCTTATTATATTTAGAAAAAGATTAATGGCATGAAAATCCACCCCCAATTTTTTTAGCGGGGCGTTCAACTTACAATGCAAGCTTATGCTAAATTGGTCTCATAGATTGTGTCCGGTTGCATTGTGCTTGTATTTTGAAAATTCGAACTTTTTTTTAATAGATCTTAGTCCAACAAAAGTCGACAGAAGTGAATCATTAATCGATCAACCCATTTCAAATCTTTTCTATTGATCGAGCCCCAACTCGGCAAGCTGCCAAAAGACTCGGGTCGCGTGAGGGTTTTTATTGAGTGACTAAACAGACCCGTTTATTTAAATTTTCAGTGGCACCAATTCCTCTCCCATCAAACTCCAATAAAAAAAAAATTGAGTCGTAAATGTCGGTGTAATGAGATAAACAAGGGAAAAATCGAAAGAAAAAGAAGAGGTCGAAAAACAAGGGAAGATAACCACAGCCAGTTTATCATGGCGACAGACCCGAGTGAAAAAAATGGCGGTGATGATTTGAATATTGCATGCTTTCCGCTTACCGAGGTGTCTGACCTTTTGCCAGGGAGTGGAACTCGTGAAAGAGGTCATTGACAGATGTATGACTGACTTGCGTGCGTTTTCTACATAGTTCACACTAGGACGTCGGGTTACGCCCATCCAGGGAAGGTATTTGTGGATAGGATAATGTTTACATGGGAGATAGGGAATGGATTCTTAAAAGAAAGAGGGAAAGGCGTAAATTGGAGAGGAATAGTGAAATTTGATTGAATGAGGAGGATAAGTGACAGAGAGGTGCTGATGAATGTGAGTACGAAGCCAAGAAAGAGTAAAAGAGGTTAGGGAAAACATCAGAACAGAGAGAGAGAGAGAGAGAGAGAGAGAGAGAGAGAGAGAGAGAGAGAGAGAGATAGAGAGAGAAAGAAAGAGAGAGATTGAGAGACAAAGAAAAAGGAGAAAGATAGACTTAGCGATAGATCAAGATACAGGTGTATCTATCTGTATCTCTCTCTCTCTCTCTCTCTCTCTCTCTCTCTCTCTCTCTCTCTCTCTCTCTCTCTCTGTACATATACTACGCTATGGTTTGGAAAGGGTAAAAGAGGGAAGGAAAAAAATCAGAACAGAGAGAGAAATAGAGAGAGAGGGGGCAAAGATAGAGAGTGAGAGAATAAAGATAGACTTGTCGATAGATCAAGATACAGGTGTGGTGTATCTATCCCTAGCTCTTGCTATGTATATATACTGTGTGATGGCTTGGCTCTGCGAAGGGAGAGTTTTCCATATCTTAGGTCCTAGGTCAACATGAAATGCCCAAAGACCTGCGCAATGGAGTTTCAAGGTGAAGTGCAGCGTTCACACTGCCAACCCCACCCTTTAAACCAAGGGTTTGCATGCCATTTCCACCGAGGCGGAAAGATGAGAGCAAGGTCCCTAGGTCGGAGGTCGTAGGTTTGGTTTCCTTCTCCTGGCTGGGGAATGTGAAAAGGAAGAAAAGATAGAAAGTGGGAAAGAAATACGTTCATGAAAATATGTGAGATTTGAAATTATATTTCGCTATCACAAACACACGTACAGTCATGGTCAAAAGTGTAGTCCGACCAAGGGAAATTGACGCTTCAGCCTTTCTTTCGGCCATGTTATTAAAGATTTTGTATCTATACTGTGTAATTGTATTTGGACTGCTTATCTAACGTAATTGCTCAGCGTTCGAATTGTTGTATGTGTCATGACATGATGAAAACGTACTGAGTTGCATGGACATCATTTTGGGCCAAGCTGTCATACGAGACGTGCACTTTTTATCCCCAGCCTATAATTGTTACAAGTGAGTGATTCATTATTTGGCAGGTGCTGGCTATTTTGTTGGACATCATTTTGTGGGTCTTGGTGAAAATGCTCAAAACGAATGAGTTGTCCTAAGTAACAAAGGAGAATAACCTTCGGATATAGCTCGTATGCTGGATTTGAATAGTCTAAACATCCGAATAATTATTGCCACGCATTATGAGTCCTGTCCTGCGCTGAATGCAAAGCGTTGTGGAGGTTTATCGAATGTTTTGACCGGAGGATGAAAATTATCTCAAAGTGTAACTGCAGGATGATGGGGGGGGGTGTTCGTATGAACCTTCTGAAAGGGGTGTCCATCACTAATATGTCAGCTGTGCAGTTTACCTTCACCTGCACTGTGCATGCACGTCGATATATCTACGATAATGTAGAAAGCCCGTTGTGTTCTGACCGATCGTTAGGAAAATGGTGACAAACCTGTAAAAGAAAACGTTGCACCCGATAGAGCTAAGCCGTGGAGAGACGAAACATGCTTCGTATTTAAAAACAAGAACCCCATTTATGAAAAAAAGTTATCTACGCTTTCATTTTCTTTCTCTATCTCTCTCTCCTTCTCAAAATGCATGGTTTTGGTCAATTCTTGCAACGTGGGAATACTGCTTAGTTTTCCATTTTGCATCAGAGCAAACAGTCGAAATCTCAAAGCAGAGACATTCCGTGTCTAACCCCCATCTGACGTAATTGGGGGAAAAAAATTGAAATAGCTCTCAGCAAGCAAACAAAAGAACGTGTTGGGCTAGGGTAAATTTGATTTTCTTTCTGTTTTATCTGCGAAAAAAGATGTGCTACCATGAAAATCGTTTTTAGAAAAATTCTCAAACTGTGACAAGGCGCAAGGATAATCCCGGAAGACCACTGACCTCCACGCCTTTCCCAAGGACAGCCCTATGTTTATTTCTCTAGGTTTGGACCCTTGGACAACCTTTTCATACCAGCAACCATTTGATAAGCAGTAATATGCACCCAATAGTACTGTCAAACTAAAGGACTACATCATCGATTTTGTTTCGTATACCAGAGTATTTTTTCACTAATAGTTACTTTTTCAAGTTTGAATTTTGTTAGCGAATTCTTGTCATTAATTGTGTGGTATGAGTAGAAATATATTGATTATAAACCTAGCTAGAGTTGGCACAAGTTGGCCATTTCGAATGACTGAAAGTTGCTATATTTTTACCGTTGTTTAGAAATAAAGTTAATCTCCATCTATAAATACTATTCTCGCAATCTTTTCGATTAGTCAGATATTAACACGATAATGAAAAATAAAAGCCAATATTTTTTTTTTCTTTGTAATTCTTTCAGACTAACAAAAAGACCAACAAGATCTGGTTGCGTTTACCTATTCAATGTTTTTAATTTTTTGCTAACATGTACCCTAGAATGTAATTATTTTCAGATCAAGTAGGTAGGGTTAGTGTTGGGTTTGGAGGTAGGTTTGGGGTTAGTATTCCTATTTCTACAAGTATTTATTGGAGTTATATCGTCTCCATATTTTCTGTGTTGATACATTTGGAGTGTTTCTCCTTCCCCTGACAAAACCCAGTATCCCTGCCAGCCGGTCGATTTACAAAAGGCCAAAAAAAGAATAAAACGAAAAATGTAATAGACGATCAAATAAGGAAGGGAAATTAAGTATATAAGTAAATAAGGAATAAAAAAGGATACGTCTGATGCAAAATTGCATCGGAATTCCAGCAAAGTCTCTGTGTCAGATAAACAATAGCAAGAGAAAAGACGTAAGTATAAAAGGATAAGGAGAGAGAGGGGGGATTGAGAGAGAAGGGGTTGAGAGAGAGGAATGTTTAGAGAGAGAGAGAAGAGGAAAGACTTACAATACTTTCGTTAATCGACCAGAATCAAAGTGATCGGATTACTTCCGGAAATTAACGAGGAATATATCGGCCATTGCCGCTGGCCACCGGCCAGCGATTTATCCGCTGTCTAAGAACAAACTCATTTCTGTGCACTTCCGGGCGGAAACAGGCCTTTTATCATTTCATCCGAGCATGCGTTGTCCAGATTACATTTGTGTACACTTGTGCAGAAAAAGAATTGGACTCCATCTACCTCTCTCTCTCTCTCTCTCTCTCTCTCTCTCTCTCTCTCTATATATATATATATATATATATATATATATATATATATATATATATATATATATACTGATATGTACGTGTGTATGTATGTGCGTATGCATACATATGTACATATGTGTGTATGCATATATCATTTACTAAGCTCAACTATGGGTAACACAAGTTCATAAGTTCATACCCTTGGAGGATCAAATTCACTACTCAAATGTAAAGATCTGCTATTATCATATATATATATATATATATATATATATATATATATATATATATATATATATATATATGTGTGTATATATATATATATACACACACACACACACATATATATATATATATATATATATATATATATATATATATATATATTTATAATAAACAATTTCCAAGAACAATACACATGTACGTCTATTATAAACAAAAGTGACGCTGGAAAAAGAGACGTTTTTCACATCCCATCACTAGCCTGTTGCAAAATTCCTTTGAAATCTTGGCTCTCATTCCGTGGCAAACAATCTTTAAATCAAAATTCCTTCTAATTCGAACCGTCGAACCACACCATAAACCTTCAATTAGAATCAAGTAAAGAGATTGACTACGCTACTGAAGCACCTGCACATTTCTCAGAACAAAACATTCTCGTGTTACTTAAGCTGTGTGCTTCAGGTTGTTGTCTTGTTGAAAGAACCAATCCTCTTTAAAGCTCCAAGTAATTCACAGGATAGAACGAAGCTTTGAGATACTCCGAAGCATTGCCCCATTCGCAGTTCCTTGAATGGTGTTCTATTCTCATTTTTATAATTTTTTTTCATTTATTATCATCAGGGACACATTCCTCTTTTCTCCTCATGGGACGTGTTGGTTAGCAGTGAATAAGTTCAAATTTGTCTTGTCTGACCAAAGAACATTATCCCAATGATAATTTTGATCCGTTCAATTCCCATAAGCGAAGTTTATTCGATAATCCCAGTGTCATTTTTTTTCAACAAAGATGTTTTCCGTAGGGCAGGGGATTTTAAAGCATTCTTGCAGAATTCATTACTGAATATCCTTTATTTTAGAGTCCGTTGTTCGAGTTGCTCTTAAATCATTTTTTTATTTAAATTTTCCTGTCGGGTTGTACTTGCTTTTGTCTTATCTCGGTATTTTTCGAATGGCTTGTGAAGATATTTCCCGTTGAGCGCCAATTCGGGAAGTTTTTGCTTTTCTTTGTGGCGCAAAAGTTCATCCACTTTAGAATAACCATTCCAGTGATACTGACAAGGATATTTATCATCTTGCCAATGGCCCTGTTGCTCAGACCTATATTATGTTGCTTAATTGCGTTATTCTTTAGTTCGTTTGAGAGCTCCTTTTCTGTAACTATGACGGCATTGTTGCAAGAAGATGAATGGTGACTGCGATCGCAACATACACCAATGAAGTACCTTTAGAACATTACAAAAGGTCATGACCTCGATTGTTTTTTTTTTAAATCTTTTCATGATGATTTTTTTTATTAGGCTCGAATACTTTTTCCCACAGCTTCATTGTTTATTTTTTATTCTTGGTTGTATTTTTGGAAATATGTATTTTTATTTTTTTCAGTAATTTATATCGCAATACATCGCCTGTATCATCATCAGTCTTTTAATATTTGACATAGAGCTTCCCCAGGATTCGCCACAACTCTCTTTCGTGAGGATCCATGTTGTGAGTTGTGATGTCCATCGGTTGTCTGCCATTCTTGCAACATGACCAGCCCATTGTCATTTGAATTTTTGTAATGGATTTTATGATGTCTTGGACTCCTGATTTTCCCCTTATATATTGTGCTATCTTGTGATCTCTCCATTCGAGTTTGAAGGCTTGCCATCCTACAGAGATCCTTTGTTCGATTTTTTTTCCTGAGGGTTTCATGGAGATTCTTTGTCCAAGGTAGATGCAGTTGTTTACTTTCTCCAGTTCACCTGTGTGAATGTACGTAAACGTAACCGTCGCGAGTATATCAAATTTAAGTCTCCTAATACTTCATTCTCCCCATTGTGTAATACTACTTATAGGGGAGTTAAAATTTTGGTTATTGTTTTGCTTTTTTATGAGGGGTGCTACCAGAGCCCAATGTAATGTTTTTGGATGGTATTCGATGAATTTTGCCCATGATTTTTATGTGCATAGTGAATGATGCAATCACTGTCGTCATTCACTACTTCACCATCATGATATACAAACATTTCAGTATATCTATCAATCTATCTATGTATATATAATTCTAAATACAGATTCAATATGATATAACGGAATTTATAATCATCTGTCGGGTCATATGTACATTTCCTTAAAATATAATTGCCTGCGTTGAAAGAAACATATTGAGCAAATATAGACCGTGAATAAACAAAAATGGGAAGTTTGAATTGAAGCAGTTATTTAGGCCCTTGCCTTACCGGCAGTCGTTTAGATCAATGGTAAGAGCAACACTACATCGAATTGGTTACCCTATCGGTCGATTATTCACCTTCATTCCTAGCTTGGCTCAGAAAGGCGACCCTTTTGGAATGATAATTGGCTATAGCCAAATTCATATCATCGAATTAGTCTCCGAAACAAAATTTTGATCATAACACTCATATACACCATCCTTGATTCAGTCAGGCGTGTCTGAAAATGTGCAGATTTGGAAGATTGTGTCACGCCAATCTTCCATGTGGGAGAGACTAATATGCTCTGAGAATTAGAATTTGGAATCCTGTCTTTTTTCCTCATCTAACACCGACCTTTGAATCTACTTCTGACTTGTAGCTTGCATTAAGTAGTCGTCAATAGTTAGCTAGCAGGTGTCCTCACGCTGGCTACAATATCTCCCCCCCACCGGCATCGTATATGAAAATTTTCTCTTGTCTGGCTCGCGATTTGATAAAAAGACTTGGATGTGACAAGCACCCGAAGTGGCTCCACTCACTTAACAATTATCGTTTATGGCACCTTGTATTCCCCGAGCTGTCACCCATCCGAGAATTGGCAAAGATCGATGTTGCTTAACTTCGGTGATCGCATGAAAAACGGCGTATCCAACGGAATTTGCGCGGTAGGTTTAATCGTTTAGTGGGTTTTACTGTTGTTTTTATTTTTGTTTGCTTTTCGTTAATGAAAACAAGCAAATTGAAAATCAAAACAAAACAGGTCTACTTTATCACTCAATCAAATAGTCACGTCTGTTGGCAACATTACTTGCTGGGGGTGATCAGTCGTGCAAAAAATTCGAAAAAGGGCAATCTAAATAATCGATTAATTAGTGGCCTCTCAGGGATCCAAATTTTCAGAAAAAAACAAAAACAAAAAATAAAAAACAACAAACAAATGTGAACACGACTGGGCACGAACCAAGGTACCAATTTAGCAAAAAATTGCTTTTAAAAATTGAACTGCACTAAAAACATATGGGAGGGATGATAATTTTTTAAAAATATAAAAGCAACGTTTTCAGGACATATTAAGGAGCAAATGTTCAAATTTCCGGCCCTCTACTTTGATTGGCACAGACCATTTGCAAAACATATACATGGACAGCCAGTCAGCGAGTATCATCAAAAAACTGAAAAAAACTTACTTTGAACAATATTGACAAGTTTTCTCTATGATTACATAAGGCGTTATCGTAAGAAATAGTTGTTTTTTATCCTTGTTTTGGTTAAATGAACTTATGATCAAATTTAAAGTATACATATATATATATATATATATATATATATATATATATATATATATATATATATATATACATATATATATATATATATATATTTATTCATTTATTTTTCGTTGAACAGTGCATATTTATAATTTTTTCTAAAACAGGAAAAAACCCTGATCTAAGACTCGTTCTTCCTAATTAAAGTCTACCAATATCAACGTCCTCTGTTTTCTATGTTCAGCCAACCTGACCTAATCTATTTTTTTTTCAAATCCGTATCGATTACCTTTTAAAAAGAAAGACAAAAGGAAAAGTATCTAAACCCAGAAAAAGACACATGAGAATGTCTAAGCTTCTTGTTACCAATCCTACCTGTCATTCTGTAGACGAGCCCCGTTTCGGGAGCTTTGATGTTAGTCACCGAAGCGTAAGTGCCAACTGAAGAAGACGAATTGATTGTTAGAGGAGTAAGCTCTCGTACCACCATCGTCTTGTTTTTTGCTTTTCTCTCCTCTCAGCATCAGGTTAATATTACACTCCCTCAAAATGCGTCTTTCTTTTTCATACTTTTTGTTTTTTCCTTCTTCCTTCCTGTCATTACAGACACATTTTACGGCGTTTTATCCACCCGGCTTCTCTCTCCCGTCCCACCGCGACATCGCTTTCTTTGATCTCTCACCGCCAAGGTAAATATCTCTCCCACTATCTTCTTCTCTGCCTCAGCCTTTTTTTTCTCTCCATCTATCTTTATGTCTTATTTTCTATCTTTCTCTTCTCCGACCCCTATCTCTCTGCCAAGCACTAACCCCTCACTTGCTTTCTTATCTTATCTCAGTCAATCTATCCGTCTGTCTTTCTCTTTATATATATATATATATATATATATATATATATATATGTATATATGTATATATATATGTATATATATATGTATATATATACGTATGTATATATATATACGTATGTATATATATGTATGTATATTTATATGTATGATGTATATATATCCATGTGTATATATGTATGTATGTATATATATATATATGTATGTATGTATATATATATAATGTGAGTGTGTGTGCGTGTTACGCCAAGTCAGTGAATTTGCCCGGTTGACAAAATTTGAATTTTTTCAGACAAATAAATAAATGAATAAATAAATAAATCCATAATTTTAATTTGATCAAAAGTTCATTCAATCAAAACGAGGATATAAAACTAGTGTCTTTTTTTTCATTCAAAAGTTTGTGAAATCAATTTTTTTCGCAAAAGATAAGTAAATACTTGATTTCGACTTTTCTTTGAGAAAAAAAAATTAATAAATACTTACTCTCACCTAAACTGAAAGTTTAAATAATCCAAGCAAGGATTTAAAACTGCTATTTCTTTACGATCAAAAGTTTATGTAATCAAATAAAAAATCAGACTACTTTTTCCACAAAAGAAAGAATGAGGTATCTCTCGCCAGGTGGGTAATTTCACTGATTCGGCATAACATATTAGTTACCAGCAATGTATAAAACTGAGGTATTGAGTAAGGAGCCAAGTTATTCAGTGGAATGTCTAGCATTCTTCAGCAAAGTATGAAATGAGCGTTTCATTACGATTGAGTTATAAGCGATAAGTGAACTGCAAGTGCACTCGATGTCATTCTTAGAAGTATCTATCAAACAAATCTAATATTAAGATTGACAAAGAAACATAACCGAATTATATCGTTTTCTCGTAGCCCGGAAGCACATGCTTTGCGGCACAGTGCCGGTCTGCTACCCAGTGGTTGGGGACAACTCACCTAATACACAACAGGGGTTGGCATTCTACCACCGGGCTGAAATCTGTGAAACCCTAAACTAAGAAGGAAAACTAACATTTCTGGTTAGTCATTCAATAGAGACTGTCATGTGACCAAGTTCATTTAGTAGCTTGTCGTGTTGGGCGTGATAAATTACGAAATTTGAAAAAAAAAAGAAGGTCAACGAATAAATTACTATTCTCGCTTTTTGTTGGGCGGCGATCACTGAAAAAAAGCCTGAATCTTCAAGAAAAAAACAAAACAAAAAGAAAAAAAACAAAACAAAAAGCAAAAACAAACAAACAAAAAACAAAACAATTGTGTGTGTTTCTGGTCACAAAATAAGGGATCATCTTGAAAAGAACTTTTACTGCAAATTCATCATCATCAGTCTTTTTACATCTGTTGTTGGACACAAACCTTCCCCAGGATTTGCCACACTTCTCTTTCATGGGCATCGTGGAGCCAGTAGTTTCTGAATTCACCTAGTTCATCTCTCCATGTGATCTCTGTGAATCCATGTTGTGAGTTGTGATGTCCATCGGTTGTCTGCCATTCTTGCAACATGACCAGCCCATTGCCATTTGAATTTTCTAATGGATTTTATGATGTCTTGGACTCCCGTTTTTCCCCTTATATATTGTGCTATCTTGTGATCTCTCCATTTGAATTTGAGCATGATTCTTTCAAGTAAACTTAGCATGGCTCTCAGTTTTCGGGTCAGTATCTTTATTAGGTTCCATATTTCAGCTCCATAAGTGACTATCAAGAGAATGCTTTGGTAGCATACCGTTCTTTTTGGGACTAATGGAATTTTCTTGTTCTTAAAAGATAGGTTTGTTCTGCTGGAGGCTGGTCATCCTACGGTGATCCTTTGTTCGATTTTTTTCTCCTGAGGGTTTCATGGAGATTCTTTGTCCAAGGTAGATGCAGTGGTGTACTTTCTCCAGTTCACCTGTATAAATGTATGGAAACGTAACCGTTGCAAGTATATGAAATTCAAGTCTCCTAAAACTTCATTCTCCCCATTGTGTAATACTACTTATAGGAGAGTTAAAATTTTGATAAATGTTTTGCTCTTTTATGAGGGGTGCTACCAGAGCCCAATGTAATGTGAGGTTGAGCATGATTCTTTAATGTCCCTGCTGCGTAGTTTGAACTCCCTAAAAATCGATTAAGGGGGAGGATTTGAGAAAAAACAGTTTTCCTCTTTTTTTTTTTTTTTTGTAGACGTGATTAAGTGCACTTATTATATTTTCACCCGACAGCTCGATTGGCGCGGCCTATAAACTGCCAGATAGCCGGCCAGCCAAATTAAGTTGAAAACTAAAAAATTTCCTTTTTCCTTCTTCGTTTTATTGCAGCAGTCTGAATTTGAATAGCATTTAGAATTGTAACGTACATTATTCTTAACAAAAATTAATTTCTGTGTTTGACATCCTGTTTTACATATGGATTATTTTATACCATGTAATTTTATACTTTGAAATTGCAGGCCTTCTATAGAACTGAGACTGCGCCTTGCCAAAATATGATTGCTTGGAAGAGGCTAGACTTTATGGTGAGTGGAGCTGCCTGCCCTGGGAAATGATTATCCACCCGTCGTACGTGAGTACGGCTTCGGAATATTTTAGTTACTTTTTTTCATTGTTGTCAATTTAGATATATTTTCAAGATCAAAATTTACATCTATTGCCAATTTAGATACTGCATGTCTGAATTTATATCTATAATGACACGTTGTATTCATCTGATATATATATATATATATATATATATATATATATATATATATTATCATTATTACTATCATTATTATTATTAACGCTCTCTTATTCAGGGTTGAGCACTCTTTGAGTACGTTAACTCGTTCGTTATAAGCTTATTCCATGCTTTTCCAACTCTGGTGGATGGGGAATTGTGCATAAGAAAATATATTGCTTAAATTCAACCTTACTGACCCCCAGCTCTGCGTAAGGCAGAGGTAAAAATGCCAGCCTCTGAGTTTGTAACGAAGGTTTCGATCCTCCCTGCTGGTACTGGATGGGATAATGGATAGTCTATAGCCACATTGAAGAGTTGTAATGCAACAAAAAAGCCAATTTCAAAATGATTGTGCCTGATGCGTAAGTGCAAGGATAGCCAACACTGCTCAGTCTACGAAGTATGTACGAATTGTACACAGATTATTTTATTTCGTACAATTAACCCTTGTTGTAACGACACTTTCTAACAACGTTACTTGATGACCAGCGCTTCTAACGGAATGTTTTGTTTTTACATTATCCTCCCAATAGTCACTTACGGAGCTGAAACATGGAACCTAACTAAGAGACAAAACCGCAAATTGAGAACCCTGCAACGTGCACATGAAAGAATTATGCTGGGCCTCACATGGAGAGACCACAAGAAAGTACAGTACATCTGGAAAAAGACAAGAGTCAGAGACATCATAGAATCAATTAAAAAACTCATATGGCAGTGGGCTGGCCATGTTGTGCGAATGGTGGACAACCGATGAACATCGCGACTCACGACATGGATCCCCCATGATCATATGTGCAACCGAGACCTGCAGAATATTAGATGGAGGGACGAGCTAGGCAAATTCAGAAAGTACTGGCTCAGCGACACCCATGATTGAGAAGTGTGGCGAACCCTGGGGAAGGTCTCTGTCCAACGACGGACGTTAAAAGAATGATGATTATGATTATTGTTGGAGATTAGTTTGCATCTACAGCACATGAAGGTTTCAGTGTATCATGATTTTTGTTTTGAACAAATTAGTAAACTCTTGGAATGACGCCGCCCAAATTAACACATAAATCTGAAAAGAAATTAAAAATAAATGTCCTATCAATAAATAAATGGTTTGAAATAATTAAGAACATGAAACGAGGTGTCAGTAGGAGAGCATTAATTTCCGGATATAACACTGGGTCTTCTAAACTCGTGTTACTCAAGGAGGGAATGTCGTTCCCAGGGTGGTGGGGACTGAAAGGATATCTAGGGGGACCTGAAAATGTAAATTGTTTAAGGAAAGCAGCTGCCAAAATCATAAATGGTGTGAAGTGAAGCAATTTTTCTGAAGTACACGCCTGTGCTTAAGACGCTGACAGCTTGGTATTTTTGAAAAATTTATTCCTCTGATCTGTGATATGCCTGATAGACGTGAACAAATATTCGCTACTGGTTAACATGCACAACTTGCTTGATTCTGTTATCATCTCATCGTGCGAACTAGATATTCACTCTTGTGTTTCTGTAGACAGTTAAATGCTTACTGAGGTCAACACTTGACAGTCTGCAATTCAGTTTTCTGTCTTATTCTGTTTCTTTGCGAGAGGACTTCGTAGGTTTAGAGAAAAGACTTGACTTTTTAGCCAGCATTTGAATCTTCAAAATACTTGGACTTTTGGTTGAAGATGGCCAGCTATTCGAAGTTTCTGGCCCTTGCGTTGCGAAGTAATAAAGATTTTACTTCCATTTCCGACAACGTATTCGTAGTATTTTCAGCTTTAACGCTAATAAAACCAAGCTGCCCTACAAAAAAGAGTAAACAACCTATGCATCCTCCCGATAGTCACTTATGGAGCTGAATCATGGAACATAACCAAGAGACAGACCTACAAACTGAGAAACATGTAACGTGTACGTGAGAGAATCCTGCTCAACCTCACCTGGAGAGATCACAAGACAGCACAGTATTTAAAGAAGAAAATGGGAGTCAGAGACATCATATAATTTAGTAAAAAACTTAAATGGCAATGGGCTGGTCATGTTGCGAGAATGAAAAACAACCAGTGGACATCACGACTCACAACATGGATCCCCAGAGATCACATGCGAAACTGAGGCCGACAGAATACAAGATGAACTAGACAAATTTAGAAAATACTGGCTCTGCAACGCCCATGATAGAAAAGTGTGGCAGATCCTGGGGAAGGCCTATGTCCAACAACGGACGTTAAAAGACCGATGATGATGATGATGATGCATTATAGAATTGATGTAGAATGTGACACAAGACATAGCAACGGCACACTTGGTCGCGCCACAAATAAAAACTTTCATGAAAAATAACAAGCAAACACATAACATTACCTTTTGTGTTGTTTTCCGAGAGTTTTTCTAAAATTCAAGAGTATCGAAACAAATGCCTCGTTGGAATATGGTTTCTGGATGTCTGGGGCCTAGGTTTATGTCCAAAGTCGAGGAAGCGGGTGCCAGCAAAAAAGTCAGAACCAGGATTCTGTAGTGTTGGATACATAGAAAAAATTCCTAATGCCATTAGGCGACAAAAACAAGACATTTTGGCCATATAATCTTATACTATAAAAGCCCATTTCAGTTTTTGTCGATTACTTTGTATTAACCAAGCTCAAGCTCACAGGAAAAGATTAAAAATGGCGATGATTGAGACTACTGTGTCTGTGTGTTTGCATCTACATCACTGATATCTCTACTCACTGCTGCTCTTAGTAACACGGAAAACGATTCCATTAAATATAAGCATCTCTGATTTTCCATGATGTATCTTTCATATGGGAAAGAAATTTGTGTTTATCCAATTGCTTTGCCTTGTTGTTTTAAAACTCTTCTAAAAAAATTCAGAAAATATGAACAGTTGTAGAAGACCGAAGAAAAATTTTAATCGAAAACCGTCAACCAGTCATCAAACTGTTAACATAAGTTTCTTCAGTTTTCAAGCCAGTCAGTCTTGCTGGCAAGGTATGTATGAATGTCCACTAAAAAGAAGTGTTTTCTGAACCAACCTAAATATATTAGATTGTCTCGAAGTACATTTCTGATTCAATATTTCAGATATAACTGAGATAAACAAATAAATTTACGTGAAGCATATTAGACTTTTTTTAAAAAAAAGTTTTACGACGCAATACCCTTTTGATGCATGTATCAAGCATGTAGATCATACTAATGGGGTTTGCAAATTGAAAATTAATACATTTAATCCTTTTTACTAGAAAGATACTTGTTTTTCTGTCCTTCAAAATTCACCCCCTGAACAGATTTCTAGAAGAGTTTTAATCTGAAAACTAAATTTACTCTAAATTGTAGCCTTAGTTTGTGACCGGTAATATTCATGCTTATTTTTTAAAAAATCAGACTTATATCTAGTATATGTGATACAAATCAGGCTAGCAGTATAACATGATATAATAATATATCAATAATGTAAAGCCACTTCTGAAATGTATTGGATTTATTTCATAGAATGCTCGATACATACAACTTTTTACTATTGAAGTTGAGTTGTTTTAGAGTAGAGCTGGATATATATATATATATATATATATATATATATATATATATATATATATATATATATATATATATATATATATATAGTATATGATGAGGCCCTGAGAGGGCAGAAACATGAGCTAGTTTGTGTAGCGAATCCACTTTCTACTATTTATATATATGTATATGTATGAATTTCCCATACGTTAATAATTCTGTCATTTATTGTGGTTACTATTTTTGTTAAGATTATAATAATCCAAAAGTGGAGGGCAGGGAGAGACCTGTAAGAGTTGTAGACTGGAAGGAATAAGACAGGCGACTGAAGTTTATGCCATTATATCCATATGATGGGATCCATTATTCAGAGTTTGTTTATAGTTTGCCGCAAATTACCCGGTTAAACTGGTTTGAAAGATTAGGAAACGGGTGCTTCTTTGCTCGGGTGGCCATACGATACTTCTGAACAAAGTACCTCTTTAAGTCAGGCAACTAGGGGATGAATAACTCTTTAATCCGGTAAATAACAATAAACTCCATACAAATTGGATAGAGGACACGGAGTGGGTGGAGGTTTGAACAATATATGTGAGTCAACACGCTGGGGTTATTGTCGATGGGGGTCAGTGTCCTTTTTTTCCTCAACCTCTCATCTCGGTTCCTTAACGACAGTCCTCGGCCCAATAATTAAATAGGCAACCGTGAGAAAAAAAAAAAGGATTGGCTGGATTCGAAGGTGCGGATACGTGTCGATGGATCTGAATCGACATTATGACACATAACTCTGTAAGATTATCAAAAAAACAAACAAACAAACAAACAATTTTATTCAATTCTAATAAAATGGAGCATTTTCAACAATTATTTATTTTTTTGTTAGTCAAGAGACAGATCCACAAACTGTTAGCTATGCAACGTGCACATGAAAGAATTATGCTAGGCCTCACATGGAGAGACCTCAAGATAGCACAGTACCTCCGGAAAAAGACAAGAGTCAGGGACATCATGATAATCCATTAAAAATCTCAAATGGCAGTGGGCTGGCGGACAACCGATGGACATCGTGACTCACGACATGGATCCTCAGAGATCACAAGCGGAACCGAGGCCGGCAGAATATTAGATGGAGGGACGAGCTAGACAAATTCAGAAAGTACTGGCTCCACGACGCCCATGATAGAGAAGTGTGGCAAATCCTGGGGAAGGTCAATGTCCAACTACAGACGTTAAAAGATTGATTATGATGATTTCATTCTTATAGTTACTCAAAATCAATTATCTCTACGTCTGTTTGTCTGTGTGTTTGTTTGCCTGTGTGTGTGTGTGTGTGTGTGTGTGTGAGTGCATGTTTGTGTGTGCGTGTATGTGTGTGAGGTGTGAATGTGTGGGGGGTTTGTGTGTATAAAGTAGGTCCCCAAAGTAAGGGCAGCTATAGAGGATCGAACTCATTAAAACTCGTCAACCATCCGTCTGGAGCAGGCATCCTCAATGGGTGGCGATATCACCCCCAAGGGAGTGAAAATACAGCTGAAGGTGAAGGGGAGGGGCAGCGATTGATAACCACGTCCAAATAGATTTTCTTTAAAGAGGCGATCTCGTTTCACGGCGGTTAAGTAAGAAATAAGTTAAAGCTACTCCCACTCGGTGAATAAAAAAAAAAAAATACGTATTTTCAAAAGAAATGTCCTGATTCATAATTTCCGTTTCTGATATCATGTTAATTCATTACGCAAGCACGTTTGAAACTCTAAATATTCACAGGAAATGATTTATTCAGAAATTTACCTGGCTTAGTCAAAAAAAGGCATAACATAATGGAAAACAATGTTCCTTTTGGAAGATGTACTGTAAAGCTACTATCTATTAAAGCTACTATTCAGTATTTATTAGGACCGTTGTTTCTGAACTAATGTCCACGTATCCGTGGGGGTCCGTCAAATATTGGTTGGGTGTCTGCAACAGTGTTCCCTCTAAAGCTGACATAGCGAATCTTGTACCGGGAAAACAACACAGACTATTGAACTGCTGTAAATAAAAAAACAAAAAAAACAGACATAATTATTGTATACAGGCCTGTATCGTGTATCAAAATACGAATAGATGTAATCAATATTGAATAGATATGGTTGTTAAAGGTAAAAAATGTCTTTTTATTATAGTTCATTAATTAGTCTAAAAACTGAATGAGGAAAGTAGGCGTCTGCTGGAATATTTCCTCTATAGAAGGGGTCATTGGGTTTTCAAAGCATCAAAACCACTGTATTAGGCAAAAGACATTTGATGATGCCGAGTAATTATTAGCAATTTGGCAACATCACCCCTAAGAGGACGAAAGTTGGGCTGAGTTGGGCGATTGATTGATAAAAAGAATCTGAAAAATGGGGCCTTGGGGGAAAAGTTGATAAACCCTGTTTTAGGGCCAGCAACCTTTGAGACAACGTTTAGCTTAGTCTGACCATGGACCACAATATTAGAGAACTTAGTGAAGATATAGTTCACTAAATATAGTCCACTAATCATTGCTATACGATAGCCTTCCAATTTCTACATAGTTTGACACAAGGCCACAATAGTAAGGCACTCACCCAATAACAACGACCCACGAAATAATTCATGTAACATCGCACTAAATAAAGTCTTTCCGGAAAGTCTCCAGCTATTCCGAAAAAGACGAGAATCAGTTGCATAGACTTGACGTAATTCGACAATCAAAAAAGAGTGAACCTTACCGCACACTTCCGAAAAGACACTTTCCTGTAGGGTTACTAATTCGTAAGTGAGGTGCTACTGGATGAGATTGTGTATTGTGTGACGGTCGCTTTTTAAATTGCCCGTCGTGTTATTCTTCTCAAATAAGTTTTTTGGGGTATTTTTTTTTCTTTTTACAATACATCGAATCAAACACGTTCATCACTTCAGACAATAAACGAGATTGAGGAGAACAGGACCAAGCAGCTGATGGAGACCCCGAAGGAAAACTTGGTTAACGGTTTTGAGAGGTGGGAGGGAAGCTAGGAAAAAGTGTGTATGGGGCGTACTTTGAAGAAGACTAACACGTCATTGCCCTAGGTGGGCTACTTTTTTGATAATATTGAATAGCTTGATACTCTTCAAACTGACTTCGTAGATTGTCCCATTTTTAAATTCAATAAGTTTTGTCTGGCACAAGGCCATAAGAGTCGGGTACCAATGGAGGGTCCACCTCCTAATCATTGATTTTTTAAAATACTTTGCTTATCTCTCCACGATAAGTTCCCCATGAACTTAGTCAGGCATAAGGCCAGGAAAATGGAGTTCCAAAGAGAGATCAAACCTAGTACACCAGGAAATGATATAACAAGTGACATATGGGATTTACGATTCGGGTACATCCAAGATGGAAGGGCCATGGATGAAAAACGTTATGGACCTGCAGATGTAACCTCGTTTTTAAAACGCGGAACGATATTAAACCGAACAGGCTTTGCTTCCGGTAGATGTTGCTCGTTCTGCACCATGAGGACTCGATTTTTTTTCTCTTCTGAGCTCTCTGAGCTGGTTTGAATAAATTAGTAGGGTTCTTTTATCTTTCTTTTGGCAATCTTAATTGGGCTTCCTATTGATCAGAGACCACGACGAAAAAAGTGTATTCAGTATTAGAGCTCCATCGTCTACGTACGAAAACAAGTTTTGGATTTGTGTGTGTGTTCTATTCAGACATTTTATTGTCGGTAAATGTACTTGGGAGATATTAATAGTACTTCGTGCAATAAAACTCAAACAGAAGAAAAAAATAAATTAAGATCCACAGCATGTGTGGGCTTCAACACCTCTGTGTATTCGTGTTCAAATGTGTTAACACTCACGCTTACACACACACACACACACACACACTCACGCATATATATATATATATATATATATATATATATATATATATATGTATATGAATGGGTATCTGTGTTGTCACGGATGGACACGTGTGTAAGTGAAAAATGGCCGGTCTTTTGTGCTTCAGATTTAGTTAGAACTCACCCCCTTCATGTAGAAGGCTTTAAACGAACGTTTGAACACTGAGTCTTTGTGTACTTATTTTATGGAAGGGTAAAACGTACGAAATGTTTAGTGAAGGGGTGCTTATTTTAACATTGGAAGGTAAGACTTGAGAACGGATTCTGACTGTTGTTGCAGGTTTCAGTAGCGTGGGAGAGGGGAGATAAATGAGTCCGTCTGGGGAGATTTAGGACCACCAATGCGAACAGAAGGTAAAGAAAAACCCACCCTCCTTACAACATGTGCTCGAAAAACGTCCATAATAACAATGTTCCCCTCTCACACTTCAACCAAAACCAACTAGACTGGGGTCAACCAAATGAAGTGAAAGGCTCCTCTTCGCACGTATTCAAACATACTATCCTTTTAAGTAGGGACTAATATTTTCCCCCTTTTTCAAATAAAGAAGATAAAAGAGACCTTTCCAGGAAGAATAAAAACCGAGAAAACAGAATTGAATGGACCGTGTAAGCAAGTGGTTTCTCTTAGGGTTGCTTTGTGTTTTTATTATCGTCTGCTGTTATACTGGTGTCTACTTGGTCAATCTTGAGTGCTTCTTTTTCTTTTCCTATGATTGGAAATCTGTTCCCATTTTTGTTATTTGCATTGGATATGTTTACTGTTTAGGCTAACCCCTTAGTTCTCTATGTTTTTTTTCTAACAAAAAGTCCATGTCGCTCTTATTGTAATAAAACAAATTTTGGATATAAAAATAAAACATTACATTAACCTAAATTTATGGTTTTAAATCAAGCCTAAAACAATTCGATTTCGTGAATGAATTAAACATTATTTCGGTGCCAAATTAGGGACGAATTCTCATTATGATTTTTTGAATGTCCGCTAATATACGACTGGAAAAAAGAGTATTATAGCATAATGTCTATGGCAACTTTTCACCTTTTTGACCAATATTTTAAAGATGATCGTCATGGAATCATATACTGGTAATATCTCAAAAACTAATTTCTGATCTCTGAACCTACATTTTAATGTTCAGTGAATCGGAAATTTTGAGCAAATTAGACAATTAATTTAAGTATATAACAGCAACTTGTTCGAACATTCGAATATGGCTGCCAAAATATTTTTTGCTCGTCCTACATTTTGCGCAAGATATCCTCAGAAGTTTACAATGAATTTCAGTGAAATTTTGCAGCAGGATGAAGAGCAGTCTACCGAAGAAGTGACAATAACTTTGAGGTGGATCTTTTCTTTCGTGAAAGCTGTGAGATCCATACCACTATCATTTTTTTGGAGGGCTCAAACACCGGGCTTTCAGAAAAGCACTGGTAGCAATAGCCTCAGTTTTGCCCTTTGGCTCATGCACTAAATCAACAGGGAATAATTTCGACGACAATTTCTATTTTCTTTTTTCAATTAATCATTTCATGCTCAAAAGATTGGCCCTCAAATGTACCGTGCACAGGGGAGAATCACGCTCAACCTTACACGGAGAGATAAAAAGTATTTAAAAAAACAGGAGCCAGAGATGTCATTGAGCCCATTAAAAATCTGAAATAGCAATGGACTGGTTATGTTGCAACAATGTCAGACAATTGCTGGACATCATGACTCCTAACGTTGATTCCCAGATATCATATAAGAGACTGTTGCCGGCAAAAATAAAATAGCATGACCAACTAGACAAGTTCAGAAAATATTGGCTCCACGGAGCTCGGGATGGAGAGGTCTGGAAGGTCTATATCCAGCAACAGACGCTAAAAGACCACTCAAGATGATGATTGTGTTAACCCTCTTTAAATTTACAACATCCTTTAAAAATGTTTATTGTGACATTTGAACTTGCATACCTTATTCCAGTAATCCTGCCTTACCTTCTTAGATGAATCATTGTCATTGCAATTAATACTTTGTCTTTCTCATCATTTGTCCTGTTGCCTTTTCATTACATTGGTAGTCTTAGCTCCATAATCTAAGAATATTTGAAGTTAAGCATTCTCATCAATGCTATCTAATTTTCATTTGATGAAGCACTTTTAATCATTTCAAATTGATTTTTTTAAGTTCCAGACCAAAACGGAGTTAACTTTGCCTCCCCGACCCTAGTAACAACGAGAACAATGCTCAGCAAATTTAGAAGAGTAAGCACTTAACCGTTTGTCGATCCTGTCAGGTTAAAACAGATATATGAATATATGGATAATATGTTTCTCTATAGTGATTTGAGATCATAACAAGCTGTCAGACTTATTGACTAGTATTTCTTCCATCTTGATATCAGCTGCTTTTCATCCCAACTACTCAGACTGTCAGAAAATAAACAGCACAGATCGAAAAATTAAGAATAGGCTCAAGGTTAGTCTCAAACTGACATCCTTTTAACTTCGGGAAGCTTTTCTATGTACGGAAAATGCTCTACCGATTGAGCTGCTACGACTCTCGAAGCCGAAAAAAGACAAAACCTCACCCTTAAACACATCATTTATTATTCCCAATCGCTCGGTGCCAGATTTGGTATTGTTTTGCTTTTTCGTGAATCTATCGTTTAGCAATAGTGATATTATTTTGAATTAGATTATTCTTTAGATTCTGAGTTGAGCTGTTTATTCCCTGTCATCGACATATGACAATCCGAGTAGTTTCGGTGAAGAGCAAAAGAAATAAGGCTGGAATGAAAAATACTTGGCAAAAACCAGTAACAGCAAAGAATTGTCATTGTTATCCAATTCTTTCTTTCACCTTATTTTTGATGCTTTTGATCGTAACTTTCCGGTGGAATAGAATCTGTTCTTTTCATGGTAGTTTTTCGGTCTTTTTTTACATGTTTCAGAGCATTATTAAGAATCAAAATATGGAATAAACTCTCATAACAGAACCAGAGCTTGGGCAAATGATTTTTCCTTGTTAAAGCTTTCAATAATAAAACTATACATACATTCTGTTTTGTTTTGTGTTGTTTTTTGCATCAGATAGTGAGGGGTGTTCTGTCGACTTAGCATCGCAGGAAGACCATATATTTAAGCCAGGGTTCTTTCCGTTTTCATGTTGTAAACAAAACATAGAAAACAACTTGTTCGGAGAGCAGTCCTCCAAACTTCAGGATACATCAAAATTCCTCGGAGTATTCATCGAATCAAAATCGAAATCTTAGTTTTATAAGGGAAGAAGCAATTCATCTAAATGGTTGTGTAAGGTTTTAGAAAGCCAGGGAAAATACTTTCATGATTGGATGATAATGCAATGAATTCATATGAATAAAAGATCTTATCAGGAATGCTGGAAACTTTTACGTCAACCTCTTACGACGGAACACACGATTAAGTTGGAAGGCAGTGTAAGGTCATGAAAAGTCCAGGGAAAATACTTTAATGACTGAATAATGATGAAATGAATCTATACGTATAAAAGATCTCATAAAAAATGCTGGAAACTTTTGCATCGACCTCATATGACGGAACACAATCTAGTTCGAAGGTAGTTTAAGTTCATGAAAAGAAAGGGAAAATACTTAATTGAAAAATAATTAAATGAATTCACACGAATTGGAGATCTTGTGATTATGCTGGAAACTTTTGCATCAGCACCATATGACTGGATTACAGAATTCAACTGAAAAGTGTCGTAAAGTCATGGAAGTGCCGATTGGAGCCTTTATTGGACCCTGAGCAAAATTTGATCATACCCACATCGCACTTAGAGTGGGGGTCTGGTGACCATAGGGTCATAAGCAGTAGCTCAGTTCACTTATGATTTGAGGCCAGCTTTGGAGGTTGAGAGGAAATACTTCTATGAAAGAATAATGATGTGATGAATTTATACGCTTAAGAGATCTTGTCATTAAACTGCTGGAAACCTTCACCTAAACCCTTATAGATAAAAAGAGGACAGAATTATAAATAACCTCAGTGTCTCTTCAGGTATATTTGAACCTTTGCGGCATTTTTCATTTAAATCGTCCGGATTTTTATTGATGTTTATTGCTCATAGCGTTCTCATTGTGTAGTTTATCTAAGTGGGGGTCCTTTGCTCCCTCCAAGCGTGGTTGAGATCACGCAACGTAGAAGTAATAAATCTTATATTATCCATATTAGTAAAGTGTGATAAATGAAATAATATGAGTAATGTGATTTCAACCTGACCAAACCGGATTAGAGCAAAGACATTAACATGAGCGCCATCACACAGACTTAATGACAAGGTGTGGGGGACAGGGGGGGGGGTATCCCTCCCTTTTTTTCATCTGAACTCGAGTCCAACGCATCGTTTAATTTGGACTCTGCTTCAACAACATGCTTGCTTTCGTCACTGACTAAGAATCAACGATCATTCGATTGAAATGAATATATATATATATATATATATATATATATATATATATATGAAATTTTCAATTCTGCCCGGATGAGATAATGGACAGTCTATAGCCACACTGAGGAGATGTAATACATTGAAACAGCTGTCTGTGGATGACACAATAACACACACACACACACACACACACATATATATATATATATATATATATATATATATATATATATATATATATATTGAGAATTGGATATATGGGATCCAACAGAATGAATTATAAATTGCGATATAGAAAATTATTTGAAATGATCTCTGGTCATTGCACGGCTTATGTATTACGCAATTTAGACAACGTAAATAGAATAAACAATTAAAGATTATAGGGCTGCTGTAGCTAATCGAACCTGCCACCGATAGATTTACTCCATTTACGTTGTCTTGGTTCAGTGGTACACTAACTGGGTAATGACAGGAGATCATTGCAAATGAGTTTCTATGCAATATATATATATATATATATATATATATATATATATATATATATATATATATATATATATATGTATGTAATCAGCAGGTAATACTGATAGGTGGACGCAAATATTTATATCACGTTATGATTATATCATACATAATCATAACATGATATAGATATGTATGTATATTTATTGTCCATAATCTTTTCCTTACTTATCTCAATTAATCATTTGTATATATTTGTATTTGCATCTGTATAGATTCATCGTGTATATATATGTCTATGTGTGTAAATATGTGTCCCTCATACACACACACATACACACACACACACACACACACACACATATATATATATATATATATATATATATATATATATATATATATATATATATATATATATATTTATTTATCTATCCACACATCTTTTTATTTGTTTCTCTGTCTCTCTCGTGAAATGAATTATTCTAACTTATAATCACGTTTGCTATCATTATAGATACGTGTATTGGGTGCCGAGTAAATATAACTGTTTGGTTTTAAAAATTCCCCCAAAAGGTTACATGGGGAATAACTAATGATCCCATCAACAGAAAATGTACACATAGTACTACAATATCAAAGTTTGTGCAAAATATTTAAAAAAAAAAAATTGAGGAATATTGAATAAATTGTATTGACAAATATTGTGAAATAAGTTACACATGAGTGACACAAAAAAGTTTTTTACTGTTCAGTGTTAAAGGCTGTAAAGCCTTCTAGACTATATATATGTGTGTGTGTGTGTATTTGTGTGTGTGTATATATATATATATATATATACACATGTATATATATGTATATATACAAATGTATATATATGTATATATACATATGTATATAAATGTATATGTATATGTATATATATGTATATGTATATATATATATATGAATATATATGTATATATATATACATGTATACATGTATATATACATACGTATGTATATATATATATATGTATATATACATGTATATACATATATATGTATATATATATGCATATGTATATATATATATGTGTACATATATGTATATATACCGGTATATACATGTATATATATATATGTATGTATATGTGTATATATGTATATGTATATAAATGGGTATATATATGTGTGTGTATATATGTATGCGTATATATATATATATATATATATATATATATATATATTACTCGTACATCTCCTTATGAATTATAATTATCCTTCCACATATTTGTGCTTAATGTTGCAGATATCATAGATGTATATTTTTACTTTTTTCTTCTTTTTTCTTTTCTCATTATTTTTTCCTCGCGTGAAAGTAATGGGTTCTCATAACATGAATATCTCTACCCGACAATGGCGAGGAACTCACCCAACGGGGTGGCCTGCAGTCGTGAACGATACTCGACGCTTTTCCAGCAAACTCGTCCTACCCCTGAGCCACTTGACACCTTTCTTTCGGTTGCTTCTTGAGCACAGAGAAAAGCAGGCCATTGTCAACGAATAAGGAGAAGCTTGTTCGCATTTGAAGGCTCCAAATTAGGTCCCGCCAACTGAAACAACATCTTGGTTACAAAGTAAATAAGTACCCACCCAATCCTGCCACCAATGACAGTTAGGGTTCCATCCTCACTGGACGCACAGTTTCAGAGCCTGGTGTAAAACTAAAATTAGCTTACTAGACGGTACTATTCTTCCCCTAGGCATTCCAGCCAATAAGTCATCCCAGCCAGAAATTAGATCTAAAAGAGGAAATAACCCCTTTCTCTTTTTTTCACTTTATCGTAAAAAAAAGAAAAAAATCATCCTTCTCTCTCTCTCTCTCTCTCTCTCCCGTTCTTTAAATCTATCATAAAATGAAATAAATAGCCCCATTCAGTTCTATCTTGCATTCTTTCAATATAATATAAAAAGAAATGCAAAAACATCTTCCGCTTTATCTCCCCCCTCACTTCACTCAAACGAAAAAAGAATAAGCTGCTGGACGAGAAGGAACAAACCTGATTGATGGTCCTGAGGGAGTGGGCAAAAAGTAGACTGGTTAGATTAGCCGTTTTTTTTTTTGTTGTTGTTGTTGTTGTTTTTACAAGATCTGGTCGATTTTTTTCACTTCATCCTTAAAAATCTGTGATAACAATTTGGATAAATGGGTTTCACTCCACACTTGGTTGGATATGTTCACATTTTCATGAAGTCTCCATTTTTAATGTTAAGGCCAAGATTTATTGTCAACGGTGTTTTTATCTTAAGATTTTTCAAAAGTTTTTGGATTCACTCAAAAAAATATTCGAAAAAATTTGATAAAATATCTTAATGCCAAAGGAATTTAAAAAAGATTACATTGTAAATATAATGCGAAATTAGACCGTTGTTTGTAAAGAATAAAAGAAAGTAATTTAAAATGGACCAAAATTATTTTGATAATTTCATATTCTCGGAATCTCAAATCCAAACATCCGCTTTCTAACATTCAATATCAGTGACACGAAAAGTTGCACAGACTTCGTTAACCTGCCCAACAGTGCGTACGGGCATGCACAGGTATGTGCGCAAACCTGCCCAAGAGTTTCCGATATCCGTGTTATATATATATATATATATATATATATATATATATATATATATATATATATATATATATATATATATATATATATATATATATATATATATATATATATATATATATATATATATATATATATATATATATATATATATATATATATATATATATATATATATATATATATACATGAATTGTTTATATCATGTAGAAACTTACTTGAAATGATCTACCGTCATCACACGGTTTAATAAATCACTCAATTTAGACAACATAAATAGAATAAACAATTAAAAGAAATGAGGCTGCTGCAGGAATCGAACCTGCCACCAGTAGGGTAGCTGCTTCGACGTAGGAATACTCTTACCATTGAACTAAATAGATGCCGGTAATGCAAAGGCCCAAATAACTGCTTTCAACGCGCACACACACATGCGCGCTCACACACACACACACAGAGACTTATATATATATATGTATGTGTGTGTGTGTGTGTGTGTGCGTATATATATATATATATATATATATATATATATATATATATATATATATATATGGGTGTGTGTGTATTTATTTCCTGCGTATGCATGTACATTAATGTGTGTGTGTGTGTGTGTGTGTGTGTGTGTATATGCGTGCGTGCGAGCGTGCAAGAAATGTCAACCATTTCGAATGTTCAAGATTTATAAGAACAATATTTCATTCAAGACGGGTACACGTTTTATCTTGGAAGGCAACCAATAAATCAAATTGGGCATCGACATGAATATACAATCAGACGGATCCTTCACATTGTCTTGACCTATGAATAAATGTATCTACGTATGTATGTATGTAATCCATCTATCTTATTGAACTGATTTTTATCGCCACCTATCGATATCCATTTAGCTGCCTATCTATCTGTCCTAGTGTACCGATGATCACATCAATCTATTGATATCTATCTCAACCTGTTCGTGATGTTCATTATCTGTCTATCTCTCTATCAGTCCTAGTGTAATGATGATTATTAGAATCTGTTCAACTCAGTCATATTCATCATTTATCTATTCATCTATCTATCTATCTATCCTAGCGCACTGCTATCAATTAGAATCTGTCTATCTCGACCTGTTGAACATGTTTATTATCTATCTACCTATGTATCCTCGAGTAATAATGTTTACTAGAATATAGCTATCTATCTATCGATCTATCTAAACATGTTAGTCGTGTTAATTATCTATCTATCTATCTATCTATCCATCTAAACATGTTCATCGTGTTAATTATCTATCTATCTATCTATCTATCTATCTATCTATCTAAACATGTTCGTCGTGTTAATTATCTATCAATCCGTCTATCTATCTATCTATCTAAACTTGTTCATCGTGTTAATTATCTATCTATATATCTATCTATCTATCTATCTATCTATCAATCTATCTATCTATCTATCTAAACTTGTTCATCGTGTTAATTATCTATCTATCTATCAATCTATCTATCTATCTAAACTCGTTCATCGTCTTATCTATCTATCTATCTATCTATCTATCTATCTATCTATCCAAGTGTATCGATGTTTACTAAAATCTATCTATTCATATATGTATCAATCTATCAATCCCAATATACTGAAGTTAGTTATAATCTATTAGTATCTATCTACCTTGGTATATCGATGTTTATTGCAATCTAACCATTTCTCTGACAGCCAAACCTACTTGAAGAACGTAGAAACCGTTTTCGTTCATACTTCTTAATAGAAAATGACAAATTGTTTTCGGAGAGGACATTGCCGGAAAGTCGGGAAATATCCAGCAAAACACGAGAAATTCCTTGGTAACTGGAAAGGCTGATCGATCTGTTCAAAATCCCTGATATACATATATGTATGCATAACAATAATTCTGCAACCGAAGAAAAAAGCATTCATTTTACACAAAAATCATTTTTCAGAATAAATCCCCTCATCATCAAGGGATCTAATTCAGTGACCAGTATTAAGCACATAGATTAAGTCATATATATATATATATATATATATATATATATATATATATATATATATATATATATATATATATACATATGCCGTTGTAAGTCCACTACCGTACAAGGACCTTGCACATCTCCGTCCATGATGACTATATATGTAGAGAGAGGGACAGAGAGAGAAACAGACAGAGAGAAAGACAGAGACAGAGACAGATCGACAGAGAGAGTGGGAGAAAGAGACTGACAGTCAGAGGAGTGTGAGGGAACGCTTCAAACATGCAATGCTGGAAAAACTGGTGCTAGGTTTTCCTGAAGAGAGCGCTGACTTATCTCATAATTTAATATTACGAAAAATCTCTCCTTGGTGCAAGAAGTGATGAGGTTTCAAAGACAGTTATGATTAATTAGTTCGAAAGTGGTCGAAGTTGGGTGGAGATGCTGATAAAACAAGAAAAAGAAAAATAATGCAACATCATACTTCATACACATATATATGAAGCATGATGCTGGATTATTTCTCTCTTTCTCTCTCTCTCTCTCTCTCTCTATATATATATATATATATATATATATATATATATATATATATATATGTATATCTGTATCTATCTATCTATCTATATATATATATATATATATATATATTTATTTATCTATTTATTCATATAGACATGTATATCTAAGTACATATAAATACATTTATGTATATTTATATGATATTACCTTTATAGTATATACACATATTTTATATATATTATATATCTATATGAAGTTAATATCGGTAATCTCTCTCTCCGTCTCACTCTTTCAGTATATATATCATAAACATGAATTATATTTTGATGTATTTGCATGCAAATATATGTATACATATATGTAATCATTTACGTATATTATTTTTCGATACATATACACACACAAATGTATATATATACATATATATATACTATCTTTTTATATTTATATTTTTATATTTTATATATATATATATACTATCTTTTATATGCACACACACACGATATATATATATATATATGTATGTATTTGTATATATTTCAGAAGTCATAACAGTTCATTTATATTGTCTATTAATCATTATACATTCACACACGCACACACACACACACACACACATACACACACACATATGTGTGTGTGTATGATAAGTTGATAAATTGTCCTTTGTAAGCCAGCATTTTTAAGGAAACACAGACTGACAGCTAGACAGAGAGATTGATTTGAGTGCATCCCTACGTATATGTGTGTGTGTGTGTGCATGTGCGTTTGCTTGCTCCTGTGTACGTGTGTGTAAACAGGCGACTGCAAAAGAGCCTAAGCCGAATGAAACACTGACCAGAGCAATCGGTACCATTTTGATGCGAATTCTGACTAAGCTTAAAACTCTTGGTTCAGATACTTCGAAACCAACGTAAATGCGTTATAAGAGATCTGGTGGAACGTATTCATTTGTGAACAGAAAGATTTAGAAAAAAAGTAATCAGTATTTTGTAACACGACGTTTTCATGGCAACAGGAAAGTATCACCATGAACATTTTTTAGAATTCTAGGAAAAAAAAAAAGAAAACAAACAACTGTGTTTCATCATCACCTTTGTTTTATCGTCCGTTGTTGTCCAAAGATTTTCCCCAGGATTCGCCAAACCTCTCTATCGTGGGCGTCGCCGGGCCAATACTTTCTAAACTTGTCTAGTTTATCCCTCCATCTGGTATTCTGCCGGTCTCAGTTTTGCATGAGATATATAGGGATTCATGTTGTGGGTCGTGATTTCCACCAGTTGTCTGCCCTTCTTGCAACAGGACCAGTCCATTGCCATTTGTGTTTCCTGATGAATTCTATGAAGTCTCAGACTTTCTGTTTTTTTTCCCTAATATATTGTGTTGTCTTGTGACGTCTCCATAATGTGCAAATCCTCTGTCTTTTAGCTCAATTGGTGCAGCCTGTACGCGTGATACATTCCTACATTGTCAGCCAGACCATCTTGAAAAGTGATGAATGTAGATATCTTTCGTTGACGGTTTCTAATACTGGAACTGAATGCAAATTGTAATCGATTTCGTCCATTGAAAAATAATGCTTTCCGGGACTAATTGCCTCAGACAAGATAAAGGATTTCCACAATTACCAGTTGAACGAACTGACAGACAAAATTAAAAAAAAAAAAAATTCGGTAAACAACATAGTTATACAATTGGTAGAAATCATAAACTTTCTTTGCTGGAATGAAATTCAAACATACTAAAAGATCGGAGAATACGTGTGACAACTATGTGTGGCTGATCTGTTGAAACATGTTGGTTTTTCCTCCTTAACCCACGAACTTTTCTCTCCAACTTCGAGGGATTACCACTTGTGATAATAAACAAAACAAAAAGAAAAAAAAAACGGGTCAAAATTTATCACTTTCAATCGAAATACAAAACCTTTCCAGAAAGTAATGAGAGTGATTACATAATTTTTTTTTTCAACTTAATTACAAATCAACTCGATCTCTTTCAAAATAGTTCCCTTGGGAAGCCATATACCACCAGAGAAGCTGTTCCCACTCCTGATAACAGTGTTGAAAATCTTCAATACTGCTTTCAGTTGGTACGTCACGACCCGGAAAATATCACCATCATCATTATTTTATCGTCCGTCGTTGTACATAGACCTTCCCAGGGATTTACCACATCTATATATCGTGGGCGTCGCGGAGACAATATTTCCTGAACCTGTCTAGTTCGTTTTGCCGTCTCATATTCTGCCAGCTTCGCATGTAATCTCTTGGGACCTATGCTGTGAGTCGTGATGTCCATCAGTTGCTTGCTATTCTCGCAATATGGCCAGCCCATTGCCATTTGAGTTTTTTAATAGATTTATGATGTCTCAGACCCCTGTTTTCTCCCTGATATATTGTTCTGTCTTTTGATCTCTCCATGTGATGTTGAGCATGATTCTCTCAGGTACACGTTGCATGATTCTCAGTTTGGGTGTCAGTCTCTTGGTTAGGTTCTATTCTTCAGCTTCATAGGTGACTATCAGGAGGATGCATCGGCTGTATACTCTATTTTCTTGTTCCTGAGGTTGTGTTTGCTCTGACAGTTCCCAAAAGATGACCACGGACTTGGGTTTTGGTTCTTGGAAATAGCCACCATGACTCAGATCAGGCGAATAAGGGGACTGTGGCACCAAAGAAATATTCTTTTGGGTCAGAAACTCGTTCCTAAAGAGTATAGTGTGAGAATGGGCGTAATCGTGATGAAATGTCCAAAGAGTTAGCGATCTCATGCCGGACAAACATGGCTCTTTTTTTGAATTGTTCAAAGTTGATAGTGAATTTAGTTGACTATCCCTGCTACTCCCCAGACCTGGATATTTGACTTCGTATGCACCTTTAGTTTGAATGAGCCATCTTGTACGAGTTTATAAGGAAGATATACCATCTTTTTTTATTCCATCAGATTTTTTTTCAAATAGCCGATTTAGGATGAAAAGAAAAGTACGTACGACGTTCCACTAAATCGCAGAAAAAACCTTTATCGTAGCAATGGGGACATTAATACTGTTGATGGCTGTCTATGGTTAGAAGAATGGCCATAGACATTCAGATAGTTTGTTTTTTTTCGGACGATTTAACTCCTCCTTGTTGTTCATCTTGTGACAATGTTCCTGCCGAAAATCTTATTTTTTGTTCATATTTATTGCTACCAGAGAAAAGTGCAATTATTTCTTTACAACCATTACACTAGTGCATCTGGAGAATGCAGATCGACTGGAACGTCGTGCTAAGATCATAAACCATGAAGGAAATCAATTGTCCGATAAAAAAAACTCTTTGAACGTTTATGACTTACCTCGTTTCTTTCATGCATTGTTTTGGACTCATTGACTGTAATAGGTATTTTGGAATAACGGTAACTGTTATTATGACATGTATCTGACAAATCAGTAGTTGTATGACCTTTTTTTCATTTGATATGAGAGTTCGCTGTGGAACCTATACATTCCGGCTTCGATAGTAGCAATACGTTGATTGTAATTGCTAGGTAGTTGAAATAATACCATTTTGGAGTTTGTTGTATAAGATGAGGGGAAAGAAAAGATTCAGAATCTTGAATTCAATGACTAGCAAGGTATTTTCACAGGGAGAAGTGGCTCAACACACACGTGTGTCTGTATATATATATATATATATATAATATATATATATATAATCAAGTCATCCACAGACAGCTGTTTCATTTTATTACAACTCTTCAGTGTGGTTATAGACTTACCAATGTCCAGTACCAGGAGGTAGGATCGAAACCTTCGCTTCAGACCCAGAGGCAGAGAATTTACCCCTGCCCTACGCAGAAATGATCAGTCAGTAGTACTGGACTGAGCAATGTATATTTACTTACGCAAAATTCTCCGTCTACCAAAAAGCTTTTTTCCAGAGTTGGAAGCCATCCTGACCTCTTCTCTCCTATCCCTTCTCATCACAGACAAGCCTGATACTCATAAACACAGATACAAAGACTACTGACATATATATATATATATATATATATATATATATATATATATATATATATATATATATATATATATGAATGAGAAAGAGAGAGAGCGAGAGAGAGAGAGAGAGAGAGGGGTATGGGATATCAACTGACTTTGTTTCTTCGTTATCACCGTATTTGGAGTCAAATGTATGCAGATGCAACCTTGGTCTGATACTGGAATCTCTTAATATATTTTCTTTTTTCTATCATGGATATTCAAAGTTAAGCTAAGCCCTGACCAGTTGCTTTCATGTCGTGCGTGACATAGGGCCATATTTATCCCTGGGGGGCCAAGGGCACTTCAGATTCAGTGAGCACACAGACATTACAATTGGTTACGCAACGAGCACTATTTCGAACAACTTTCAAACATCTAAAAATAGTACAAATTTGAAACACGTTAGTAGCTAAAAAGATGAATAAAGGTGAAAGTTGGATGGTTTGGTTCCTCCAAGAAGTATGGATCCTCCTACAGAGATAGCAATATTCCTTTGTTTTGTAGCCCATATTTCAAATACTGTTAATCCGGAACACAAGCAGTACGCTAGTTAATTTCTTTAAAACGTCAAAATGAAATAAATTCTATGCAGCTATTATTTCGTATTAAAAACATTATCTTTAGATATATATCTTAATCATTGTATTTTTGCATTGAGAGGGCTGGGGCAATTACCCCCCCCCCTGACCCCAATAAATCCGGCTCTAGTGACGCAATTAAACAATCCAAGAAGAACCGATTATTGTTTGTAGCAATTGTAGGTTTTCACGGATAAACTGTCCCACAAGGCTGAAGGGCTCCAACTATCCCGTTACTCAACTATAGCTTGGGGGGGGGGAGTTGATTCATGCTTTTCTCAAGGGTATTAGTGTGAAGAAAGTGCAAACTATACAAGCTGGGGTCTGAACTCTGTTCGCTGATCCCATTAACTGTTGGGCCACCTGCACCTCTCATGATTCAGCCAGGTATGGCGTAACCTTGATATCCCACTTTGATTGGATATATTGGTCCATCCTCCATATATCCTGTTTTCTTCACGTACATCTCTATCTTTATCGTTTTCAAGTTTACGCTCACGAACCCAGTCGACATTTCCCACAAAAGGAACGGTGTGAACTTTCTGAATGAGATTACATTATATACTTGGGGCTGCGGTATCATGAATAAAAAGAAATAATCTGGTGAGTTTCACGGCCGATTCTCCACCCCAAACCTACTCGAAAAAAGAAAAAAAAAATAGTAGAGCTGAATTCCTACGTCGTCATTTGCGGCGGTTACATCCAGAATACATCCGGTTAATTTATGATGTATGTAAATTGGGTTGTTTGCTCAGGGACGTGAAAAGGCCTTCACTGAGAGACAAATGATAAGGAATGAAGAAAAAGGAACAGAAAGAACGAAATAGAAGAGCAAAGTAGATTAGAAAAAGAACAAACTATATTCAAAACCTGCGACGCCGTTTACACAATTTCAATAGAATTAGGCAATATTTGTTTTTGTAATAAAACTATGTTTTCAATCGATTAAAAAATAATGTGAAGCTATTTCTATTAATATTCGGACCATCCTCATCTTGGTTGTTTTTCATACAACGTTTCGGCCGTTGTACTCTACGGCCTTCATCAAGTATCATCTGGCAGGGGTGAGGAAGTAACGAAGCGAACCATTTATTTAACCGACGGGGGTATATTGACTGCACTCCCCTCTTAGCATTAGTAATATTATTATTGTCTTCATCAGTAGCGTTATTTTCATATATACTCGGAATATTGCATAATAATCTTGATTTTAATCGCAACCAAGATACACTTTTCATTATTACTAGTATTTTTCTAGTTTTGCCTCATCTTATAACTGTTGCTTTTTATTAAGACATTGTGGGTCGATGCACTCATCATCATTATCATTATCATTTTTTTCCCTAGTTTATTACAATTTTTACGACAACGTTTTGGGACGATTCACTCTTCATCATCACTATTAATCCCGCTATTTTTGTTCCATCTTTTATGATTGCTCCCAATCACAACATCTTGGGTCGATACATTCTTCATATTTACTAGCATAAGGTTGCAAGTATGTGGCATCCAATGACCTTCGAACTCACTACTCAGTAGAAATGGTCGGCAGAGGAGCCCGAAAAAATATTTACTAAGCTTACCTTAATCAGACTCAATACAACAAATGCAAGCCACCCAGCGAGGACCAAACGCATTAGTGTTGGATTGATCTACAAGACAAGCTCATTAATTATTTTCTCAGGGATAAGCATTTAGAATTGGTATTTACTAAGTTTATCTAATTCTGAAAATATCTAAATTGGCTAAAAAAAGTAACCGAAATACTTCAAAGCTGTAGTTAGGTACGATAGACTGAAAGACTATGGCAGGCTGCTCCAGATAGTATAAAATCCAATCCCTTCCAAACATGGACCTTGGAACAGACAGATTCAATAAATGCTATAATATTTTGGAATGCAATAACTGTTTCTACGAGTTACATTTTCAATGGGCGCTGTAGTATTTCGATACTTATTAACTGCTCGTAAAAATTGCAGTTCCAATTAGTGGGGTAATATTTTGGTATGCATTAACTGCATTATGCAAGTTGCTGCTGCAGACCTCTCGGGACCATCTCCAAGAATCAGACAGGCTAAGATAAGGCATGGTTTGATGAAGGCGTCGCCCAAGAGGAGTCGTTACGAAATAATGAACACTTGGATCAGACTAGTTAACAACCACCCACTTTAATCTGAAGCCGTCAATCGCAGTTCTCTGTTTGGTAATTGTAGAGGAACGATGTATCCGTTGTGATAGGGACGGTTTCCTTTTCCATGAGGGTAACTCGCTTTGAGTGAGAAGTGGTGTGTGTATGTGGGGTCAAGGATAGATCTGAAGTAGTCTCTTAGTTTCCCGCCTTTTTAGCCACTCTGGTTACATCTGCTATTATATGAAAGCCAGGCTTTTAAGAAGTGGCGCCACTTTCAATGGCTTTGCTAATCTATGCGCTTCGATAAGTTCCTGATGGTCTTTGCCACCAGATAAGTGAACACACGTCTTGTCTGTAGAATTAGAGACTGCGAGTACCGTCATTAAAGTTGCTACCCGCTGCACACCTACCCCTGGCTGTACACATACCCCTGGCCGCACACATACCCCTTGCCGTACACATACACCTCACTGCAACCCTTTTACTTTTCATTTCATTTTATTTAATTTCTGAGTACTAATTGTTGGACAGCTGCCAATGATGGAGGAGAGAAAGATGAAGAGAGAGAAAATCTGGTTTTGGTAGGGGAACAAGCCGAACTTCACTCTTTTTCATATCCCGTCTGAAGATGATTACTCTTACTTTTGTATTGTATGTATGATATATGAAAAAAATGTTAAAGAAGATATTTGTTAATATAAATGTATTTATTTATTTGAATGAAGTAAGACCCTGTGTATTTTCAGAAAAGATTTTCAAAGATTCGTAAGAATTGTCAGTTCAGCTCAGTCGATAAAATAGTCGCCTGCTAATCACTTGGTCGTCATTTCAAATCACGGTTAGGAAATGCTTATTTCGTACATCGGTTTGGTTTGACGGAACAGGATTGTCAAGAAGAATTTTTCCTTCTTGATTTGTCGAGGATTGTCCTTGATCTCACTTTTGTACTTGTTCTTGTTACGGTAGAAAAACAAAGTTAACTCCAGATTTAGACAAAATTTTGACAACATTTACAAGTTCCTGACCAGAAGGCTACATATATGACATATCAGATACTACTAATACTATTAATCCATCGTTGATTATTTTACCAGATACTTGCTTTCAAAATGATTTTGCTTGAAAATTGCATTTAATTATTTAAATAATTTAATTATCTTACATTAAGAATGTATTAAAATGATTGGTCATTGGTCATAGATCAAGGCTAACAATACAAATAGAATAAGGCCATTATATGCATAATGTGGATGTAATATATTGCTGGCGATTTTACTATAGAACTGCATTGAAAACCAGGAAGAAAGAGATTGTCGTTTAGGAATCAATGCAGGTATTACAGAAAGAAAGGAACTATTATATACGCATTGTAAATTCATCGCTAATGATTTTTACTTTAGAAATTAATTGCTAATGTTTTCCTATAGAAATGCTTCCCTTTAGAAATGCTTTGAAATCATGAAAAAGGGATTGGGAATAGCAAAGAAGTAATCGAAACGTTCCTCATGTAATAAGGCTATCATATATATATTTTCTCAGGAATTATGATATAGTGATCTCAGATAAAGGAAATATTCATGCAAATCAATACAAGTGGTGCGAGTACCATTCTCACTGGGTGCCCCGCTCTTCTTATAACTGCCCAGGCATTGCAGAAGTTTGAAAATAACAAGAAAGGGTCCACCATAGAACAATATTTAATAAGCTATTTACGTAGATCATTGTTGCATAGTGAGTTTGATCCTCATGGGGTTGTCTGAAGTATTGTGGTTTTATGCCTAACCAACAGAAGCGTAACTGAGGGACGGTGGGTTTTTTTGGGGGGGTGGGTGAAAATGACCCCTGGGACCTCAATGGAGTGTGGCCCAAAAGCTTTGTAAATTGTAGTTAGTCTATTGCATTTGAACTGACAGCTTTCCTATCGTACGCTTTCCCCAGTGTTGCAAAGCAAAAGAAAAAAAATCAGTGACACTCGGAAAATTTGAACGTTAACCATAACAATTGTAAATATCCTATTTCAGGGAATTGTGGAACATATGGTGCTATACGCGTTGTTTGAATTTTCAGCTTTTTTTTGTTTTTTGTTTTGTTTTTTTGCTCTGTACCACCGGCGAAAGAGATCGACAGGATAGCCTCTCTCTCCTTACGGATTTATATTTTACACCCAAAGAAGGTTGCAGAGTGAATCAGCCAAAACGTTGAGCCAACATCAAAAATAGGAAGAGGAGATTGGTTTGGAACAAAAGTTGATAAGTTAATGACTCTTTTCAAAGTTTTGGCAGATTCATTCTACAGCCTTCTTCAGGTGTAAAATATAAATGCGTAAGGAGAGGGAGTCACTCTTATCGATTTCTTTCTCCGGCAGTTCGTATGCTTTACTGTTTAATATACAGGGATAAATGAGAAGAATGTAAATAATTGGGTAACGCTCAACGCCAGGGTCCTCTCTCGCTTTACTCGTCAACCGTTTTCTTTACTGGAGGAGTGGGGGCCTTGGCAGCCCGGTCTGAGTTAAATTCGACCACCACAAGCCAAGGGTAGAATTGGAGGCCACCACCCACTTTCTGTTCTTGATGTATCGGTTTTCATCCGAGTTGATGGCCAGAAAATCTAGGGTTTAAATCTAAGTTAATTTAAGTGCTTTTAATCTGGGATAGAAAAATAAAGTCCCAGGTGGCCTTTCCTAATGATCAACCCGGTGTAAGCCAAGAGGAAGGAACGAACTGAGGAACGGATGAAAGGTACAAACGAGTAAATGAAAAATGAAGGAACGTGTAAATGAAGGAGCAGGGAAGAGATTTTCATTCATCGTGCAGCATTTCAAGACAAATATTTATATCATTATCAATTTTAGATTATCTTTCATATCATTAATGTTGCTTTTCAACACTGAAGTTGATTTTTATCTTCTATGATTGATAAATAAGCAGCGTGGATCGGAAGTAAAACAAAGGCTTTTGTTAGATTTGAACTCGAATCTATTATCCCTGCTAGCCCGGCAAACGTGACAGCACCTTAACAATAAACGTCATCAAGCAAGATTCGAATTTGTCCATGTAATTAATTTTTCCTCATCTAATTTTCTTAACGCCATTTTTTCAGTTCACCTGGTGCATTGACTCTAAGCCGGAGGGCACTTACCTCCCATGGGATTGCAAAGGGAGGATTGTCTCCTGGGACTCTGAGAACCACTGACCTAGTAGTAATAGAAGCAATAGTCTCAAGTTGTCCTATTTTCTTAGATAAGGCAGTGTCATCATTAATTTTTTGACAAATTGTTAAACATCAGTTCAGACCTGGAGTGGACTTGATCTTGGTTTTTTTTTTTTTACCATGACGAGAACAAGAAGAACAATCCTCTCCAAATTTAGAGTAAAAGTTGACGTTCTCCTTCCGTGATTTGAAATCGCAATTAACTGAATGATGGTCGTGTTCCTCGACAAGTTCAATTGATGCGTATTAAATATCAAAATTTATTCCATCAATATACATTATTTTGATAAATAGCTACGTTTATGAAATTAACATTTCTCTACCGTGATTTGAACGCTCAACCAAGTGATTGGTAGCTGACTTATGCAAGGGGTTAATTTCATTCTGATAAATGAATATAAATACATATATGTCTCTCTCTCTCTCTCTCTCTATATATATATATATATATATATATATATATGTTTATTTATGTAGAAAAATATGTTTTCATAATTTTTTCATCTATTATGTATATAATACAAAAGTTGTAGTAATCATCTCCTATCGAAATAGAGATAGGAGCGGAGTCTGACTCTCCATCAACCAGATTTCTTTTTCTTTCAATTTATTTTTGTCTCCCTGGTCCTTTTTAGATTCTCTGACGGGTAAGTACTTATCATGGATCAGAATATTTGTGCAATTCATCCATAGATAGTAGCAATGACATGTCTACAATGGTGGTATGGATGATGCAAACAATAGCTAAACGTGCACTGAGGACAAGGGAACAGTTTGTTGTAAACAAGGGAAAAGACGACTTGCCAAATCGTAGACGTGGCTGTGCCAGTGGACCATACAGTAAAGACGAAATAAGAAGAAAATTGGTGGAAATACCAAGAACTAGGTCAGGAACTGAAATACGTAGAATGTGAAAGTTAGTATAGTGGGCATTATACTAGAAACTCTTAGAACCATGCCATAGACACCGAAACCTAAATAGAATGTTGATTACCAGAATCACAGCAGTGCTAGGGGTCAGCGAATTGGTGCCAGTACTTTGATAGTATATACTGTCAAATCAGACTCTAGCAATTACCACTAAATCAATTGTTCTCTAACTTTGGGGATCCCATGCACCTTTTCCACAATATTTTAGAATGGCACTCTCCTTTCCAAGATTGTCTGACTCAAGAATGTATAATTAAGAATTGTAGTCAGTAGAAAAATCAATATTCCAACAATTTGGACCCGCAAAATTGTGGCCCCAATTTCTAACCGT
>OY735219.1:3658774-3691274 GCA_963457665.1 Thysanoteuthis rhombus | reverse complement strand
TGAATTAATCACCTTTTCGATTATTTATGACAGATTTTACTGCTCCCAGAGTGAACATATGGTTTCATGCTTGCGTACATTCTTATATATATATATATATATATATATATATATATATATATATATATATATATATATATATATATAAGAATGTAGTATGCATTCGCTTTATTTCATTATATTTTAAGCTCTACTCTAAATCAACTTGATGCTTGATGTGGAATGTATCGAGCACCGTATGAAATAAATACATCACACATCGTATATTGTATTCTTGATTTGTATTGTGTGTGCGTATATATATATATATATATATATATATATATGTATATATATATATATATATATATATATATATATATATATATATTATACATATATATTTATGTAAATATATATATTTATACATACGTATTTATATAAATATATATATATTTCCTAGAAGTATGTATCTATATATATGTGTGTGTGTGTGTGTGTGTGTGTGTGTGTGTCTATGTGTGTGTGCGTGCGTCTTTTTGCATATATATTTACGTATGTATACGTAGATACATATTTGAAGGGCCTGGCTAAACGAGCAAAGATTTAGGGATGATTTTCAAATGCAATACGAATTTAAACAGCAAAACACACACACACACACACATACACACATACACGTATGTGTGTGTGTGCGCACGTGTGTGTGTGTATGTGTATAAAATGTAATTAACATAACACAAAAATCATATGGAGAAACCATTTTATTTTTGCATGCATAAAATACTTAACGTAACACTTAGTTTTCATCATTTCCTTCGAAGTTGTTCCTTTGAACATTTTCAACTGCAATATCAGGAACAACACAGCAAAAAATTGGCAACGTCATAAATTTGCATTACACACACACACACACACACACACACACACACCTACACACACACACACACACACACACACACACACACTCACATACCCCCCCCATATATATATATATATGTATTTATCCGATATTTCATCCAAAAGTTTGGAGAATGCGACCATCAAAATATGATTATATATGTATATATGTATATTTGTTTGAAATTTTCTCTTGAACATATCAGACCAGGCGAAACCGAAGTTGCTCTTTTATGCTTAGGATCGAGTGTCTTGCTCCACCGTTTATGTATATATATGTATATATATATATATATATATATATATATATATATATATATATATATATATATATATATATATATATATATATATATATATCCTTAGAAAAAAGAAACTATTCATATTTTTGTGCATTAACTTTATCAAACATAATCACCGTGTAGTTCCATTTTCAACACCCATCTTCTAGCCTATTTCGTATTTCAATTGTGTGCAACAAGGAACTCTTCAAGATGTCTGCTACAGTTTTCCAAGGTACATTGACTCTTCTCATCAAGAATATCCCTTAAAAACCTGAAAGAAATAATCGAATTCTCTAGAAATTATGTCAGACTGGCCTTCTCATGGGTACTCTCACATTAATAATCGGACAAACTCACAAGCTCGTTAACCATTGCTTTTTGCCAGGGGATCACAGTCTGGTTTTACAGTTGGATTGATCTCGAGTTATAGAGCTGAAAATACAAAATGCTGGTCACAGAGGAACAGCTTCAGTAGAAAACGACGAAGCAATACCTGTATCTTGAATCTAATTTAACAAGGACACTCTTTCTAATTCATTTTCAACACCTACTTATAACGGCCAGTATTCCCAAAAGAAATAAAGGGCCACGTCTGGTTAGTCACTCAACAGAAACTGTCACGTGACCAATGTATTTTTTCAGCAAGCCGTGTTGAGGCATCCAACCAAAAAACAATTTAGGAAAAGGTCAAATTGAAGAAAAAATAGAAAAAGGGGTGATCAATGAATAAGTTACTTCTCTCTTCATAATCTGGATCATCAAAGAGACCGGATTTATGAAACACAAAACAAAACGAAAAACAACAAAAAAGCAAGTGTAAACGTGCACTGAAACAAACTGAGGGACTAATTTAACATAAACTTACATTATAAATTGAACGCGTCACACATACATACATAGACAGACTCAGTTTAAAACAAAAGAAACTTACTTTTTTTTCTTAAAAGAGAAGGATTGACATGAATTTATTGTGCTTTCACGCCTGCAACGCCATCTGCTTTGTTGACCAATCAGAAGACGTCAATAGGATCAGCCAAATGATACTAGATGCCGGAAGCAGGCGACGAATTCCAGGTTATTGAATTGAGACATCTCAGACGAAACACCAGAGAATCCACAATATCATTCGCCGAGTGGATAGTCTGTCAAGTCGGAGGAGAGTAACGAAAGAGAATGAACTCAATCTACACCGAGCAAATCAAAAAAGCTAGGCAAACAAGTTTGAAGAAAAACAAACAGGAGCCAAATTAAAAGCAATGGCAACTAATCCTGTGACAGTGTTACCTATTCAAAAAATATTTTCGCGCAAGTTTCATGGCCAAAAAGTATTAAAAAGCAGCAAATTTTGAAAAATAGCTGAAAAGGCCCCGAATGGCCAGAACACTCCAAGATGCTACAAATGATCAAAATCACATTGGAAAAAATGATTAAGAATATTTTGCTCGCCCACGCTAATTTATCGCTTTTTTTGCACTGCCAAAGCAAGAAACGCGCTTAATTAAGCGTGTAAAGCACTAAATTGTGAACACTGTCCCTCGATCCACGTCTAGTTTTGAGTTCTCATTTTACCCGATAGTCACTTATGAAGCCGAAACATGGAACCTAACTGAGAGACAAACCTGCAAACTGAGAAGCATGCACTGCATACATGAGAGAATCATGCTCAACCTTACATGGAAAGATCACAAGACAGCACAGTATATAAGGAAAAAGATCACATGCAAAACTGAGGCTGAAAGAATACAAGATTGAGAGCTGAACTAGAAAAATTCAGAAAATACTGGCCCTGCGACACCCACGATAGAGAAGTGTGGCGAATCCTGGGGGAAGTCTATATCCCACGACGGATGTTAAAAGACTGATGATGATGTTGATGCTTTCAATGATTCACTACGCTTACCTTTTCAATTTGTTCAGTGCATTTTCAAATTGGGTTTTATCTTTTGACTTGATTGCCGTATTTCTCTAACTGCTCAGTGAATTTTAAATTTGGTAGACGTATTTATCAATTTAGTTGTAGTTATTTTCAATTAGTTTGCTTTACTTTTTTTTAATTTACCTGCTAAAGGATATCCAGACTTTAAGCTGTTTTTGTTTCCTCTTTCTTTTCCATATTTTATCCGGCTGATGAGTTTGTGGCGAAAGATTCGTAATTTGAAACATTCTGACATACATGTTGACGATGCGTCTTTAAAAGACAAGAAATAGCGTCTTTTAGTTTTCGAAACTTTCTTTCTACCATATGGTTACTTCCCTACGATGAAATGATCGAGCATTTTAACCCAAAAGTGTCTAGAAATTGACGTTGCATGGTAAATCCATTGGGAGCTGAAACATTCAAATCAAGATTTCTCAACATAAACGATATTGCCCACCAGTGGGCGATTTCTTCTCTTGAATGGGCGGCAAGACTCTCTGCAGCAAACAATGGAAGTTTTGAAATTTTAGTGTGCAGTATGGGATTTTGAGTATTAAAATATATAATTGACAATACAGAATGAGTTAATAGCAACATTTGTTATCAATAATTTACAAAGCAACGCTATGTACTGCACTCTCTTTAGGTAGGTACATGGTGCGTATATACGTTCAGCAGTCTTGAAAGATTACCAGACATCACAACACAGGACTACGTTGATGATATCTAAAACAGTAGACGTGTGCCAAACGTTTGATGTTACTAGTTTAGATTACTTTCATTTAAGAATCTTTTAACGCTAAAGCAGTTCGTTTTCATTTCGAAAGAGTTTGAAATCTTTTCGTGTCCTTTTGAATATTTACTTTACTGGTGGGCGGTGGAAAAAACATATGAGAATGGGTGGTGTTAACTAGAAGACTGAAAACCTCTGATTTAAATTCATTAAAAATACAAAAGATTATACCTCTGCCAATGACATTGTAAGGGGGTATTTGTTCATAGATCCGACCTTGAATTTGATCAGCTACCGCCCCCTCCCGTAGCCTATTGTTAACCCCGTACTCATGATTTCATAGAAATTTATTTCTAACTTTTGGAGATATCGTGTGGAAAGCAATGAGCATTTACTAAATGAAATTGGAAAAAAAAAAAAGAAAAATTTCTCTTTCTTGCTTTATTGCCCACCTCGTTCCCACAAAATTCAATTTAAATTCATCCAGTACTTCCGGAGATATCGGTTGGACGGATGAACGAATAGATGAACAGATGCCAGTGAAAACATATATCTCTTTTCAACTTCGTTGATAGAGGTAAAACGTAGCCGAATGTTTATATAGCCCTCAAAATCACGGGTGGGATGAATCAAATAAATATGTCGAAACTTTCATTACGTCCAATAATTATATACTAACGTAGCCAGCTTCCATTTCGCCATAAGTTTTAGGTACCCGGTGAGGATCGAACTCTTTGCACTAGTGATTGTCCGTAAGTGTAGCCGACAGAGCATACTCAACGTTCAGTCTCAGCATCCATAAGCTTTTTTTAATCTGCCATTTATTATGAATACCCAACAAGGATCAAATTTACTACTCTAGTAATTGTCTGTAAGTATACTTGCTATGGCTGTACAGCTTAGCTTGGCCTAGTAGAAAGCCACTAGCTAGTGTCACCCACTGAAGATCGAACTCACGAAAAAGGAATAATGGTCTGCTAATGGTCTTACAGGAAGGCAACAAATACTTGTTGCTCAGTGTAAATGCAATGTATTACATTTTAATTAGTTTTTGAAACTTATATCCTGGCCAATAGGTGTTATTTTCTGATTTATTATATCTAAAAAAACGTTTAGAAAATGTTGATTACTCCCTCCAAACTTTTGTGATAAGGTCAGTAATAATTCGAAATCTGTTTATTTCAAGTTGGACCACGGGCAAATTTACACATTTATTATCCAAAAAACAGAAGCACTATTACAAATGACTACCCATGTACTGGCTACAACTGAGTAACATTTGAAGGGAATAATAGTCATTTAAAAAAAAAATTTTTTAACACATAAGCTATCAGAAAATCACGCTAAAGAAAGTCGGCCTTCACATGAACTTCAGCAAAACAAAGGTCATGTGCGAAAATCACGTCGGAAATTAACGTACAGCGATAAATATTGAAGACAAAAAACTGGAGAAAGTACACCACTATATCTATCTAGGATAACGAATCTCCATGAAATCCCCAAAAGAAGAAGAAATCAAGCAAAGAATCACTTTAGGATGATCAGCCTTTGGCAGAGCAAGCTCAACCTTCCAGAACAAGAAAATCCCATTAGTCCCCAAAAGAAGTGTATACAACCTATGCATCCTTCCAATAGTCACCTATGGAGCTGAAACCTGAGACCTAACCAAAACACTGACCTGCAAACTGCGAACAATGCAACGTATACATTAAAGAATCATGCTCAACTTCACATGGAGAGATCGCAAGACAACAGAATATATAAGGCGAAAAAACAGGAGTTCGAGACATCATAGAATTCATCAAAGAACTCAAATGGCAATGGGCTGGTCATGTTGCATGAATGGCAGACAATCGATTGACATTACAACTCTCCACATGAACCCTCGGGATCACATGCGAAGTCAGCAGGATATAAAATGGAGAGACGATCTAGACAAGTTCAGAAGGCATTGGTTCCGTGATGCCCATGGTAGAAGGGTCTGTCGAATCCTAGCGTAGGTGTACATCTATCAATGGGCAATAAAAGATTGGTGATGATGATCATGATGACCCAGGAACAGAAGTCGTGATGCCCAGTGTTATTCAAGTCTGTTAGGCTAGATTTGATAACCATCGCTTTTCCGTTATCGAATACCTGCTTGTCTCTCTTTGGAACAATATTACATCAGTCTTTGAAAGAATGTGTCTCTATTCAAATTCAACTACAAAAAATAAAAAAATAAAAAAAAAAACGCAGAAAAAAAAAAACAATAACAAAAAAAGCCAGTCAATTAAAATCATACTGCGGTAAATAATAAAGGAAACACGAAGAACTGCACTCAATGAACCTAGACTCGGGTGCGTCAAGTTGCAGGAATACGAAGGCCCGAAGGAATAATTTCTTTAAAAATTAGATTCCAGAATAAAAACAGGACCAGATAAATAAATGAATATATAGGAAACACACGATCGATAAACATGTCATTAACAATTATTTTTTTCTGATGGGAATAAATGAAGAAAAATTAGTAAATATAAATTTCACTGAACCAAAATAACGCCTGAGGAATGTTTTCGACATTCGGATTGTTAAATTTTGCGAATAATTTTTTACACAATCCATCTATCTTAGTCTGTTCATATTTATCGAGCCATCTACCTGTTTATCTACATCTGTTTATCTCTATTTACCAATCTATCTTTGTTTATATCTATGTACGTATCTATCAATCTATCTTAGTCTGTTCTTATCTATCTATATATCTATTTATCTATCTACGTCTGTTTATATCGACCTATCTATCTACGTCTGGTCATATCTGTCTGTCTGTCTGTCTGTCTATCTATCTATCTATCTATCTATCTACGTCTTTTCATATGTGTCTATCTACTTCTGTTCATATCTTTCTCAGTTTGTTTATATTTATCCATCTGTCAGTCTATCTATCTATGACTGTTTATATCTTTCAATCTCCCCCGCCCGGTATTCTTTCTCTTTTGTTTCTATTCTCCCTTATCTCTTCTTTCTTTCTTTCTTTCTTTCTTTCTTTCTTTCTTTCTTTCTATCTCTCTTTCTTTCTGTCTTCTTTTCTTTTTTATTTCCTAGGTTGCCTTTATATTCCCATCTCCGTTTCTTTCTTTCTCCTGTCTCCCTTTCATACCCCCTTTTCCTGTTTCTTTCCCCCTTTCAAACTTATCTCCCCACCCACTTTTGCTTCTTCCTATGTTTCATTCATTCATTTTTTATTCCATTGATTTAAAAAAAATGTTTCCCTCCTATTTTTAGTTCTCTTTTCTTCGGCCTTCTTTCTTTCAAAAGATTTTCTAAAAACACATTTTCCCTTTATTGCTTGATTAGAGTGCTCTGCCCACACTATTTTTCCAGAAACGTATTCATCCATTTTCGGGAAATATACATCATTCGGGGCTATAATTCATTCTCATGTACAACGTTTAACTTTGAAAGTAACAAAATTGCCAAACTTTTCTCAGATATTAATGCTTTTCTCTCGGTTGGCAATGACACGAAACTGAAGTGACCTCAACAAGGCGTAAGCTTGGGAAAAGCGTATGGAGATGCTGAGGCGCTCAGTAGAAAGTGTTTTCCCCCGGTGTCTCACCGATGTAGTCCAAATAAAAGTAGAGTGGGATATGTTTGATATCATTCTGGCTGCAGGAGCTGCTGGAAGGACATAAACACTGAAACCCAACCGCCTTAATGGGAGCTCTAATCCCTATTTTGGATTCAGAGATGCATTTTACTAAGACTTGTTGCCAACAGCTGGTACAAAAGATGCGATGGATTCATGCCTCTCCCAAGGGCATCAGTTCAAAGTGAATGTGAACAGTCACGACTGTTGTTTGAACTTTGCTCGCTAATTTTATCGTCAACGCAGTCGATTGCTGTGTCACTTGCTCATACTCTTTGTTCTCTACACTCAAATCATGATGATAACCGGTCTGGTTAATCACTCAATAGAAACTGTCACGTGACAAATGTCTCACGGCAACGTATTGAATTGGGGGTGATTAACTAAGAAAAAATGGAAAATGGGTCAGTCATTGAAGGAGTTACTTCTCTCGCCTCTTGTCGGCCGACAAAAGTTCAGCTTTTCAAAAAAATAATAATAAATAAATAAATAGAAATAAACAGGAATGCTGCCAGACACTAAAGGAGGGATCAATTTTTAATGAACTTAAATTGTCAATTGGACCCCCGTATAGAAACCTATTAAGGGAAGGGATTTTTAAAAAAAGGTGCATTCATTCTAGACATAATGAGGAAATGTTTAAATTTCCAGCCTTCTAGCTCCATCAGGGAGGCCTGTAAGCAAGATACATACATACATACATACATACATACATCTCTATATGCAAACACACATACCTAGATAGCCAACAAGCCCGACCATCATGTATGATGGTGAAACCTTTGTTGACAGTTTTGGTCTGTTTGACGGTTTGTAATTAATTATAAAATTGCTAGAGAAGTAAAAAAAAAAAAAAAAAATACAGGAACATTAAGGTGACAATTGATCCCATCATTACTGGCGTGCTTGAAACATTTTTGCAATGTCTAAAAGAATGTAAGAATTGAAAATCTGAAGAGCGAAAAATTTTCAGACGATGGCATACCTAGAAAAACTAATGTGGAAATTCAATGCGTACAAATATAATTCAAACAGTAGTTGTTCAACCTAGCGTCAATATTTGATGTCATGAAAGGAAAATTTCATCAAAGAGTAAATATGGTCAGAATAAATTCTATTTATGACATCAATTGCGTTTTCCGCTAAAATAGAATAAAAGCATCGAGGAACGTCTTGATTCTCTAGAATATCTAGATGTTATTAATATACACGTTAAAATAAGACCCTCAAAAGGACAAAAAATTTTTTTTCTCCAAAAATCAGAAAAATATTTTAATATGGCTCTAGCGGAGTTCTGATGCCAATTTTCAAGTCTGACAAAATGGTATGGCTAGGACCTCTTGAACACACAAACACAAATAGAAAGGATAAAACCCTTTACCATCTTTGATGGCTGCGGTTGTTCAATAATGTCGGTAAGTATTAAAAAGATCACCGTCACTTCGTCTCCACTGAGAAGAAGCCGTTACTAAATGTGGAAAAACTCAAAGATAATACATAAAGCAACAAGAATATTGTACGTAATGAAAGTACACAAATAACAAAACCGGTAATTATTCCTGATGATATTAATCATAATGAATACTATCCATTACTTTGCATCATATTCTGATCGTTCATAATGTTAATAACTCTTTTTTGGTTTCTTTGCTGATTCCTGTCACGCTAAAGCTAACAGAAAGGGAGGGAGTATATAAAGCAAAACGTGTGCCTATGTGCTAACATACGCCAGTACTCACATCTATGCGTATGTGTGTTCGTATCTGCTTCACCATTACCGCTACTACTAATAATACTGATGACAATGATGATGGATTCGATACCATTGCCTAGTAGGAAAGAAAGCGAGGTATCTCCGATTTTTCATGATCAAAATTGATATTTTTTCGGAAAGTATTTTTCTTTCCAAACCAAATTCTGTTTCCTTCTGGTTTTAAAATTATGAAAAAAAGATGAAAATGCGAAGAGTTTCATAAAATCGACATAGATATGAATTTCATTCGAGGTTAGCGTTTTTTGTTTTTTGTTTGTTTGCTATATGTATATTTATGATAAATAAAATATATATTCGTAAAATTTATCCATACGTAAATAATCCCATCATTTTTTACGGGTACTATCCTTGTATATAAACAAAATGAAAGCAAAATAGAAAAAGAGGGATGAAATCAAAAGAGAAAGTCTGTATATTTTAGAAATAGAAAGAAAGATATTGCGTGTCGATATGGGTGTGCATTTGTGTTTTCGTGTGTGTTTAGATCGAATCGAAGCAACTGCAGGGCCCCCTCCGTTTAAACACGGTTTGCATCATGGGTGGCAGACCCCCAGAGATCATTCAAGCTCCAAAATAGATAGATTTGTCTCAAAATAAGTAGATTTGACACCAGAATAAACCGATTGAGCAGAAAAAAAAGAGAAGTTTAATTGATCACGGATCGGTTATAACGTTGTGTTTACTTCTTAGACCCGCATTATATCGGGGGAAGCCTATAAAAACAGAGAGAGAGAGAGAGAAAGAGAGAGAGAGAGGGAGAGGGGGAGGGGGGCAAGCAAAGACAAAAACTTTTAAAAAACCCACTGAATCAAGCGATGTATTTGAAGAAGGAATCGACAAAGATTTTAGATCAACGGTCCCTTCATGGTATCTTTGATCCCTCATCGATCCCATTCAGGGTTGCCAGAAGGAGGATATCTAACCTACCAATACCAAAACCTAAAAAGTGAAAAAAAAAAAAAGAAAATAAATAGATTTTGTCGACAATATGGGAAGATGGCGAAAATGATCAAATTTTACGATTACAAAATTCGCAAAACTACATAATTTTTCCCAACAAGAGAAAATAATCTCTCGAAATATATAACAGAAATAAATACGATCCATTTTCCAAACTTTCGTTTTTCCCATATTGTGTATCGAATTCCTAATTATATATTAACATTGGAAAATTAACAAGAAATCAATAGAAAAACAAGAAGATACGTAAAAAGATGTGGAATGTACTAGATATTCAATAGACCCCTCCTGGCATTTATTGACACTCTTTCGACACCCTGGTATTTATCAACGCCTTGGATCGTCTCATCAAGCCCCAGGGGACGATATCGACCACTTTCGTGACGCCTGGTTTAAATAAACAAAATAAATTTTTTAAAATGTGTGGGAGAAAGAAAAAAAAGATCCTATCTCGAAGCAGAATAAAAGACTGCTAAATATGTATATTTGAATCCTAAATAATCAAAAAGAAATCCTGATAAGTTTTTAAAAAATAATAAAAGTTTAAGAATAGAGACAAAAGATCTGAATAGTCACTCAATAGAAACTTTCAAGGCTTACGGCAGTCAAGAGTGATCAATTAAATAATTGGAAGAATGATAAAGTTATTTCTCCTGCCTTCAGTTGGGTTTCCCGACACAAAGTAACGAACAAATTCAGCATGAAATTACGTTGTAAAATGAATATCCTCTGAAACCTACTTCAGGCTGATTCTTCCAAAACAAAAGAACGTTTTTTCTAGACATTATAATGTGTAAATGTTTTAATTTCAACTATTTACCTCTGTTGATGCAGTCTGCGCGTGCAACACGTATGTACATGGATAGCAAGCAAATCAGCCAGACAATCAGCCAGAACAACAAAAAAACCGAAGAAAATTATGTTGACAATATTGGTGACAGTTTTAGTTGACGGCTTCTTACAACGAGGAATCTACCAATATAATGAACGGTGGGACTTTTTTATTCAGTTTGTTTCATCGCTTTACTGATCGTGACTTCTACTAGAAGGCACATTTCTGTACTAGACTTTGATCCTAGGCAGAAAGCCGAGGAAAAGCACTTTGATCCTAGGCAGAGCGCTCGGGTATTCTGATTCTTAGCAGAAGTACTAATCCACACGTAAACTATCCTGTCATTTTTGACGAGTACTGTGTCAAGAAGGTAAATAAAATGAATTGATAGTAGATAAAAATAAAATAAATGACCAGGAAATAGTAAAAAAAAAAAAAAAAAAAGAAAAAAGGAAAAAAAAAGGTAGGAAGATTAAAAAAAGCAAACAAAAATTCAGGTCTGGTTAGTCAATCAATAGAAACAGTCACGTTACCAACGTCTTTTGGCTACATGCTGTGTTAGAGTGATCAATTAAAAAATGAAAAGGGCGTGATCATTGAATAAGTTATTTCTCTCGACGTTTGTTAGGCAGTTATCACCCAAAAAAATCTGAACTGGAAAGAAAAAAAAAAACAATCGTAGACACAAATATAAGAATCAAAACTTACATTGCAAATTGAACTCTTCTCTAAAATCGAGGAATTTTCAAAACTGAAAAGGAACTCTTTTAACTAGAGGTAATAGATAGAATATGTTGCATTGTTGCAATTTCCGACCCCCAGCTTCATTCGCGTGGCATGTATACGCGACAGATACAAACCAAGTCAGTTGAATAACCCGCCAGCCAGACCAGCTCAAGAACAAAAGAAACCTATGTTGATGGTTTTGGTAACAATTTTGGTTGATGAAAGTTTTTAACAGGTTTGATTAGTCACTCAATAAATAAGTTACTTTTCTTGCTTCTTGTTGGGCAATAGCCACTGAAACAAAACAAAACAAAACAAAAAATGAATGGGGCCAATTCAGCGTAAAACTTACTCTGTGAATTGAACTGTCCGACTAAAAACCTACTTGGGAGAATATCCAGGAAATCCTCAAAAGAAAAAGAAACCAAGCGAGGAATCACTCTAAGATAGCAAGCTCTCTGTAGATCTATGGAGCTAAAACATGAAACCTATTCAAAACTAACCAAGAGACTGACCTTCAAACTAAGGACCATGCAACATGTACATGAAAGAATCATGGTCATGTCACATGCAGAGATTACAAAATGTCTGGGGAAGATAACAGACATAGAAACCTTTAGCAAACTCAAGTGGGCTGGTTATGGTGCAAGAATGTCAGAAAACCGCTGGATATCGCAACTCACAACATGGATGCCCAGAGATCACATGCAAAATCGTGGCTGACAGAATGTAAGATGACGAGACGAACTGGACAAGTTCAGAAAATATTGGCTCCGTGACGTCCATGATAGAGAAGTGTGGTGAATCTTGGGGAAAGTCTATGTCCAACGACGGACGCTAAAAGACTGCTGATGATGAAGATCCGGAAAACAAAACAAAAAAAAGCAAATTTCTACAGGCATAAGGAGTAGATATCTAAATGTTCAGTCCGCGAGCACCAATAGGGCGGTCTATGCATGTGACATAGATATAGGTAGAGCCAGCCAGCCAAACTAACTTGAAAACTGAAGAAACCTATGTTGACAGTTTTCTTGGATGTTCTGGTCGACACTTCCTAACAATGGGAAATATATCTATGGAATTATCAGTGTGGCTTTTCTATACGTTTCTTTGTATCTTTGTCCGTACCCTCCGCTAAAAGACACATATATGTGTAACACTTTGACCTTAGGCAGAAGGCCGGGAAGAGACATTTTGATCCTTTGTAGAAAGCTCAAGTTTTCTGCCAATCAGTACGTTAATAATTCCGTCATCTTTTACGGGTAGTATGTCAGTAAATGAAAGAAATGAAAGAAAAAAATCCATGTATGATAACGAATGAAAATAAAGAATAAAGAAACAGGAAAAAATGAACGAAATGAAATAGAATAAAAGAAATGAAAAAGTTATCAAGTAGATAAAAATGAAGGAAAATAAATTCAAATTATTACAATCTTAAAATATATATTCATAAAATTAAAATTTCATAAAACAGTGATAAAAATCATTTTTTTCAAAAAGTGAAGAAATTGCTTTTTTTTTTTTTACTAAATCCTGTGGTGAAATGAAGGAACGAACGAAATAAAGACTCAGTAATAGAAACGAAGAAGATATGAAAACGAGGCTCATTGGGAGCGGGAAGAGTTGTCAGTGGGAAGGAGTAGGGTCGAGTGTGCGCAAAAGGAAGCATGTGTGACCTTCACCTTTCTTGTAAGGCATTCGCCACTGCTTGATGGGAAAGCAATATTTTTGCCTCAGGCTTATATCAATACTAAATGGAAAAATTTCAGCATTTTGCATCATTCCACTCGGGAGGGGGTTAGCTTTCTGTTCTGTTGCCGGGAAGAAGAAGAAGAAGAAGAAGAAGAAGAAGAAGAAGAAGAAGAAGAAGAAGAAGAAGAAGAAGAATATCAGAAAGAAGAACAGAAAGAAGAAAAAGGATGAGGAGCAGAAAGAAGAAGAAGAAGAAGAGCAGAAAGAAGAAGAAAAATTACGTGGAGCAGAAAGAAGAAGAAAAGAAGATATTGCAAGAGAGAAAGAGAGAGATGGAGACAGAGATGAAGAAATGAAAGAAGAGACGTACCGATATTTTGAATGGTTATATTTTCTATTCCTCTGTCCGCAACAATGGACTCTTCCACTTGGAGTAAACAGTTTTGCCGATGAAAATATATCCTTTCCACGGTTAGAATCAATGGACTCTTCCACGTGAGTATCTTTTGAAAGGAAAATATCTTTCATGGAAATTCAAATATATTCGTGATTATCTCACGGGGATCAACTAGTATAATAACCATACTAGCAGTAGCAACAACAACAACAACAACAACAACCACCTCCACCACCACCACCACCAACAACAACAACAAACAATAATAATAGTAACACTTTAAATGGCAGCAACTGAGCTGACTTATCAAAATTAAGAGTGAAAGGTAGAGGATGGTGAATGGAAATGGAAGTGGGAGAAGGAAGCTGATAGAAAAATAATGGCAACAACAATTTGAAATAAAATGGTCACTACCATGGTTGCACCGAACGATCAGAAGAAAACATCTCGAAAATTCCAGCTAATCTTTTGTGCTATACATTCTTCATGACATCAACACCAACGAGGATCTGTCCTACAAAATAAAAAGTGTAAGATACTCTGTGATTATTAGATCCAGTCCAGACTAGCCATGCTATCCAAGCAATAAGATCCAATTTGATTGTCGTGAATACGAAAAAATAGGTTCTGCCAGATTAGAGAACTGGTCATATCTATCACCCGACATCATAGTGAAAATGAAAGAAATCGAAAAAACTGGCAAAATACTGGGACCTTGCCCCAGGACTGAGAAAACTGTGGAAAGTAAAGGCAAGGGACACGCTCATTATCTTGGGACTGTATCAAAAACACTAACATCGATACTGGAAATCGAGAAAGAATTGAGACTGCCCAGACCATGGTGGTTCTTGGATTTTCGATATTACTGAGAAAATTGAAGAGAATTTGTGGATACTTTCCATCACTAAAATGCATAGAAATAACTGTCAAGATCCTGGGAGGAAACCGTATGAACCTGTGATTTACTATTTTTTGTCTATTAAATTATACAGAAAGATCTTAAAACAAGAAACGTACACAAAAAGAATCTAGCCTTGGAACGGATAGATAGCAAAAATACTAACAATATGATCCCACAAAACCGTAAGGCAGAATGCCTGAAGATGTAAAAACAGAAACCCCCCAAAATGTAATGAACTTAATGATAGAGGCATTAGATATAAGGAAGTAGATCTAATCGCAGAAGTACACTACCTTACCGAAGTCAAAGTAAAAAGACGTATATTCCAGGGTGATTCTCTGTCCCCACTACTTTGCGATGAAAGTGTTAAACTATACATCAATGAGCCAAATCATAACGATCAAATACTTAAAAAGTTGTTGGTCTCCAATGTGACGTAAAACAGCTTTTACCCGATCATGCATGGGCTCTAGAAAAATTATAATTTCCCAATGGGATCTAGCGTGAATATGTTAATTAGAAGGTCCTTTCAACTGCCGCAACTTACGTGATAGAGCTTTCACGGAGCGAACATGTTGGTCCAGCATGCCCGATAATGCTCATGGAGATCTGGGGAGCTCGATAGCCTGGGCAACACAGTGAAGTCTTTTTCATGTTCTGGGAACCATTCCCGTACAATTCGGAGCAAGCAATGCCCTGCTGAAAGATAACACAGCCATAGTTGACAACTGTTCTCGTGAATAGTTTGTACTTGGTTTTCAAAAATGCTTAGGTAAGTGATACGCAAAAAGCATCTTCCACACGAATGATAGGACACGGTGTTTCCCAGCACATTACCTCCACTGGCTTATTGCTATCTCACATTGCATTCCTGGTACAATCGCTTCCCTGGGATAACGAAGCACAAGCACAGGGTATCCAATAATGGTTTGCGAGACGAAACTGCGAACCACCTCACCACTGTTAGACTCCAGCATGCTATTATTTCATTGATATTTGATTTGCTTTGAGACACATGAGGCCACTAGTGTGAACCAGCCCCAAATCGTCTTCAAGACCAATTTGTTAACAATATCTCAACAGTGAGACGACAACAAACTATTACTTTATTGATATTTATGCAGCTTCATATGGGTAAGGTCTCAAGTGCAGGGCACCAAATAATGATATATAAGACAAGACATCGACATTTAATTCTTATCATGTCTAGAAAGGACGATTTTCTGTTTCTCTGAATTATACCCCTTTAACAGGTTTTTGATTTGGGTGGGGTATCAACTGTCTCCATGATGCCGACGATAGAGAAATGTAGCGAATCCTGGGTAAGGTTTATGTCCAACGACAGACGTTAAAAGACTGATGATGAATTAGCTATGTAAATTTATGCTAAAACAGTCGCTAAGTTTGTGCTTGTTTGTTTTTTTGTGTATTTTTTTGAATTTGAAATATTTTAGTGATCACTGCTAAGCAAAGGGTGAGAGAGATAAATCATATATTGATCAGCCCTTTTTCCATTTTTCTTATTGATCAACCCCATCCTGGTGTACTGCGAAAAACATTGATTACAAGATAGTTCTTGTTGAGTGACTAACTAGATCTGTTTCATTCATATTTACTAAACTTAGTAAGGACTACAAATGAGGAAAGGCAGTAAGGATCGTCCTCATTATAGAAGCAATAGTCTTCGAGACAAGATTGAGACCCATTGCTCAACAGGATATTCTTTTACAATAGTTAATAAAGGTCTTTGGAATCTTCTGACAGGAAATCTATCATAAACATGAAAGTGATAATAAAAGTTCAAAGACATGCTTCATTTTTTTTAATTTCAAAATTAATTTTTATCGGGCGAAAAGTCCATTAGTATTTTTACATACTTTGGTAATCGGAAAATTTTTTCTCCTTTTTTTTATAGGCCCCCGAATAAAAACCTCATTTAATTCTACATTTAAAATTAATTTTTAAAAATACAGTTCTGGTTAGTCTCTCATTAAAAACCATCATGTGACCAATATCTTTTGGCAGCATGCTGCATTGGGATGATAAATTTAAAAGAATGGAAAAAATGATGATCAATGAATGAGCTTCTTCTATTGCCTTTTGTTGGGCAGTGATCACTAAAAAAACGAGTTGAGAGTAACCCAAGTGTGAATGCTGCTGGATATGAACTAAGGAACCAATTTAGCATAAACTTACTTTGCAAATCGAACCTTCTCTAAAAGAATAACCAGGAGGGGTTAAAAAACGACGAAGCGTTTTTTCTACACTCTCTGAGGAGTAAATGTTTAAATTTTCTGCCCTCTAGCGCCATTGGTACGGTCTGTACGTGCAATACATACATGCATACATAACCAGCTGGTCAGACTTAAAAACTGAAGAAACCTGTGTTGGTGATTTGGATGTCAGTTTTGTTTGACAGTTTCTAATAATGAAAAAAAAAACCGAACGTTTTTTATTGTTTATTGATGTTTTTCATCCTGATTTAATCAAAAATCGAAATCAAATTATTCTTTGATCGTTCGTTCGATTATCTGATATCAACACAAGGAGGACCTTTCCAGGCTGACCTCTTTAGATCGAAGATTGACTGTGTATTCCCGGCTTTGGGAGTAGATTCAAACTTGTTAAATGATATCAGAATCTATTTGATGTTGACAAAATCGTCTGGCAGCAAAAAAAAAAAAAAATAAATAAATAAATAAGATAAATAAATAAAAAATAAAGATTTTATCTTATGCAGTCAAATTTAAAGCGATTAAGTTGGTACATGTGAATTGTCGTTTCTTTGAATAGTTAGATTAAGGTTGATATGAACAACAACAACGAAAAAAAAACAGTAAATATTTGATCAAAATATGACCTATTTGAACGAGTAGCATTTTTCAAACGATCCTCTTATAATAATAATAATAATAATAATAATAATAATAATAATAATAATAATAATAATAATAATAATAATAATAATAATACCATCTCTATTAAAAATAGCTTTATTGGTCATAACTTCAATAAAAGTATGAATTACGGCTTCACTGATTTTGAACATTTCATTCTAGATATGAAGTTCGAAATGCTTGTTGTATGATAACCTGTTGGAGAATTATCTAGTGAAAGTGAAAGATACTATAAGACTCGATATACCTATACTCGAAGCTCAGACACAGACAGCTGAGAGGAAGGGTATCTTTGACTGTCATGGTGCATTTCGTTTAGATCCTGTGTTATCTATTTTCCCAACTTTCTATTCTTTAGCATTGCCCTGGTATGACGTAAAACGCTTCTTGTTAGAGTCTTGAAGTGTCAACAAATTGGTCAACAATCGTTCTTGTGCTGTTGGTCACCACTGTCGATTATTCTTTATCATTGAGAACAGATTTAGGCTTCCTATGATTCAATATTAATACCGATATTTTCAGACTTATGAATATTGAACCAATCCAAGACAATAGTGTCCCCACTAAATACTTCGGTGGCGTTATCAACAGCTTGAGTAGCGTTAAATCTTAATCGGGAATCAAATTAAAAAAATAAGACTAATTTCTTGGATAAACCTCATTGCTGTTAAAGACTTAGAACAGAAAATGGAATTATCCACAGCATACGGTAATGACTCACGAATAACGATTTGAACATTTTCTGGAAACTTGAAGACTTCAACAGTGACTCTATGGCATCATCTCAAAGCAATAGAAAAGGTTGAAATTTGCAAAATGCTTAAGCTGCTAATGATGTCAGCAAAGTAGGGGGGATGAACTCTACTACAGTGCAAACTGTTCAGTGTTGGTTCATAAAGTATATCTGGATACAGGGATACTAATAATGAACCACTTGGAGGCTAAAACCTGTTCTTGGTTATGAATTGTCGACAGCAGTGACCAACGATCCGTGAACAACAGGTTGAGCACTTCCTTTCGGACTCCAACAGCGACCATATCACGTCATTTCAAGGTAACTGGAGAGGTTAAAAAGAGTGCAAAATAGCAACCATAAGAACTGGATAAAAAACTCCATGATAGTCACAGACTCCATACCTCTTGGACGACTATGTCAAAGCTTGGAGTTCAGAGATATGAAGTTTTGAATATTCCCTCATATTCACCTGGTAATTCTCCTACCGAAAATCATCTTTTAAAGCCTTTGGAACATCATATCCATTATAAAATGTTTAATGATATAAAACCATAATTCATTTTTCTCGATTGAATTTGTGACTACAAAGCCGAAAGAATTTCAGAAAAATGGCAAAATATTATCCGTAATTCGATTGATCAAAGTTATTGATTTGAATAGGTCAAATTAAGGTTAATTATCTCTCTTTTACACCTTCCTTCATCTTACAATTCAGAAAAAAAAAAACAATTCATATGTAACAACGTGATATTCAAATATGTAACGGTGTCAGATACGGACGTTGCTAGGTTCTGGAGTTGAAGAGGACCAGCGCATAAAAATATGCATGGAATTGTACCAAAATATTTAAGATTCATCCGATGTTAATATTGTATTCAAAATCAAAACAAAAGGAAGATACTTTTTTGAAGGAGTTATATACTAATTACTTTGTTTTTAAAATGAATGCACAAGGAAAATAAAGCTTTAAAGGAAGCACATTATAGTTACTTAGTATCTAAAATCAACACGCGAGGAGAGTACAGTTTTAAGGGAAGTACATAAAAGTTACTTTGTATTTAAAATCAACACACTAGGAAAATACAGTTCTAAAGGAAGTGCATAATAATTAAATTGTTTTAAAAATCAAAACACAAGGTTTTTTATGGAGTACATAACAGTTACTTCGTATTCAAAATCAGAACACAATGATTATATAATTTTAAATGAAGTCCATAATTGTTACATTGTATTCAAAATCAAAACATTATAATACATGTGTGTTGCTTCTCTGAATTTTTGAGATGTGGTATTATTATTATCTCAATCATTGTTCGGACTATCCTCATCTTGGTTGTTTTCCATACAATGTTTCGGCTGTTGTACTCTACGGCCTTCATCAGGTATCATCTGGTAGGTGTGGGGGAAGTAATGAACCGAACCCTTTATTTAACCGACAGGGGTATATTGACCGCACTCCCCTCTTAGCTGTAGTAGTATTTTTGAATTATTATTATCTCACACTGGGATTGAACCTAGTACCATTACATTACTTGCAGTAATTCTGTCTGATTATCTAACCACTACGCCATGTATGGAAAACAACCAAGATGAGGATAGTCCGAACAATAATAGATAATACATGTGTTTTATTTAATTATTTCACCTTCCAAAAGCAAAATAAAGCTACAAAAATGCATGAAGTAACTACAACAGTCTATTTTGTCTGGACTTTACTAACTTCAGGGCCCAGAAAGCTCCTCTAAGACCATGCAATAAAGTAAAAAAAATATCAATAAAATAATTAGTTACTACTTTTATCGCTCAAGGGAACTGAAGAGTTTTCGAAAATGTTGAAAAGGTGCCACCCCTGGAGAATGCACCCAGGGGAAGCGACTGCTCTCCTGTTCCCTCTTCAGCTTCTCCACCGGTTTCAGAGTTACAAAGCCAGGATCTGTAATGCTGATTTTCTAGATATCCAGATAGGCAGGCAGGCAATCAGGTAAACAGACAGACCTTTCTTCACTTGGAAGAGTGGCGTCACATTAGCTTCATACCCGCTACATTTAACAGTATTCCCTCTCGAGCAGTCCTTACCTAAGCTCTGTAAACCTCATTACATAAATGGACACAGTTTCTGGGAGCCGAATTGATATTTATTACGGTCCGATTTTATCAACATAATTACGATGATGAAGAGGTGAGACCCAATCAAGAAATGGGGACTGAGTAATATCAGGTTGGGGATGGAGCTTAAAAATAATTGACTCTAAAGTCAAATGCCATTGATGAGACGAGCCACTAATGAGGTGACGATAAAGGATCGTTATGAAGCCTTGCCCTTCCCCATGTATAATGGACGGCCTAATAGAATTAATAACATAATATAATTATGGAATATTCTACGCGCAGGTCTGAGGAGAATTATTGTATTTTAATAACACATCGTCTCAAAGAAATATTGCTATAAAAACAAGCAAGATGGGGATGCTAGTCTTGAAATAATAATGATACCAACAACAGAACCGTGTCTCAAATGAGGAATTGAGATAAAAAACAAAATCAATCAATAATAGGATACTAGTCTGGAGAAATCATCTAACAATAATTGTAGGAATCTCCCTCTGTCTGTCCGTCTATCTGAGTATGCACTGCAACTTTACGACAAGTGACCACTGTACAAAGTTGAAGTTCAAAAGATATTTTTCAACATACAGTGCAGGGTCGAATTTGAAGGTTTTTTTCGTCAAGAGTTCTCAAGAAATCTGATAAAAATGAATAAAAAAAAATTACAGATTATAGATCTTTTATCTAAAATTATAAATCTAAATTCAGATATAAAATATCTAAATTGGCATCAGATCAATATTTAGATATAAAACATCTACATTGGTATATATATTCATATTAGGATATAAAATATCTAGTTTGGAAGTACATCTAAATTCAGGTATAAAATATCTAAATTGGCAACATAACTAAATTTAGATATGAAATATCTACACAAGCAATACATTTATAATTAGATATAAAACATTTACATTGGCAATACATTTGTAAATGGATGTAAAGTATCTAATTTGGCGGTACATCTAAATTCAGATATAGAATACATATATTGGCAATACATCTAAATTTGGACATGAAATATCTACCTTAGCAATACATTTATATTTAGATATAAAATATCTAAACTTCCAATACATCCATTACTGGATATAAAATATCTACTTTGGCTGAATTAACAGCACTGACGAGAAGAAATCGAAATAGCTCGAAACTATAGTTACACTGGAACGACAGACAGAATCATTTTTCAAGACAATTATCACAGCCTGCTCTACTCAGCATCAAATATGCCTCCTTTGAAACATTCAATTTTTGTAGAGGCACTGCTCTAGCTGCATAATTATGAAATCTCCTCGCCTCAAAGGATTATTCTGGTGTAAACAAACAAGATGAAGAAGTAGGTGGGATGGAATCATTCTATAATGGTAACAACATCATCTTAAAAGGAATGTTGTGATTCAAATAACCAAGATGATGATATTAGTTCAAAGGAATCATTACTTGACAATAAAAAACGATTCGTCCCAAAAAGAATTCTCGAAAGGATTATTAAATAATAACAACTCCTCGTCTATTTAAGAGATAAAACTGGAGATAAATAGAATTCTTTTTTAAATAAAAATGTGTGAAATATTTGAAAAAAAAATCAAGTTCGAAGAACCACACGGGGGAAATCGTGAAAAATGGAGGCGTCTCACGATCAACAAAATGGAAGCTAGACCCTATGTCGAGACACCCAATTATTCAGATAGTTTTCCAATTTTTGTATTTCTGAGCCACCATAACTTGATAACTTTTTTTTACATTTACTAAATACGATTGATGCAAAATGAATATACCAGATGGTTTCAGATGTGCGAACCTCTCTGGAATCGATGGCCGTCTCTGACAGGCAGACTGGCGTACCAAAACACCCCATCACCTCTTGTTCCCTCCCCTTCCATTTTCCACATGTCTAGAAGTGCAATGAAGAGAACTCGTCTTAACTTTGTTTGAGTATAGTCACACAAAAAAGATCATGTCTGCTTCAAGGAAGGTAATTCATGAAATCGAACTAGCACATCTATGGTCTGATTTTTAGGCTTGTGGATATAAAACGATCCTACGATATCTCTGAGCAAAATTGATATGACAATATAAATTAGGAATAAACATTGTTTTATCTGTGAAAAAAAAAACCAAACAATGCTTCCGTCATCTGTTGTAGAAGTAGCAGGAGGAGGGGGACGATGTTTCACCCACAGGCCTGGACCAAGTCTCGTATCAATCCAACATTTTATGGCTGAGAAAACTGATATTTAGTTTTACTAGTTCAGGGAGTAATAATGGGAGGAGGAGAAGTAAAAGACAACGAGGAAGATACACTGGAATGTCTGGATCCTGGTTTATATCAATCCGATATGATACAGCTGAGAAAAATGATGTTTAAAACAATAGAGACCAACCGACTGACCGACCGACCGACCGACCGACCGAAGGAAATGTGTTCGCATCAAAAAAAAAAAAAAAAAAAACAAAGAAAAAAATGAGAGAAAATTGTAAACAGTTGGAAACTCTCTAATATCATTGCTCTAAAATGTGTGTGGTGTCATGTGTAAGAAAAAGTCCAGCATGAAGAATAAAACGGGATTAGTCGTGAGAAATGGAAGCGTATCATAGCCAACAGAATACAATCCTAACCCTATATCTTGTCAAACTTTATCTATCATTCTACATATATCTAGAAACTACTCAATAATTTATCACGTGAAATACAACTGGCGCTAAAGACTTGTAATCAAATGCTTGGATTACAGAATAATCTTAATTAATAACAACTGTTTTGAGTGTTTTTTTCTGATTTATCATGTCTAAAAAAATATAGGAAATGGTTATTATTCAAGGGGTGCCTCCATTTGGCCTACTCCAGTCCATATTTGGGCGCAGTGATACTCTCCCCCTTCCACCAACAACCGATACTGGCTTACTGATATTTCCAGTTAAGTATATCGTCAATGTAACAGACTGCATTTGCTGCATTTTTTAAATTGCAAAAGAGCCTCTGAAGACGCTGATTGGAAAACAGCAAAATGCATCAAGCCTTATAAGCCTTTTTGTTATGATGATAGATTCTTTAAAAAAGTAAGACATCTCAAATCTTTCATTTAAACATTTTCAAATTACTGCCATCCTTATGTCAGATTATTTAATTCCACACAACAAACATTAACCATCTAATTTGGCAACACCGAACAGAAGTAACCAAAATACTTCAAAGCCGTAGTTTTGTTCAGAGAAAATATTCTATATGACAATTATGGCAGGCTGCTCCACATATTATCAAATCTGACCCGTTCCAAAAATTCACCTTTGGAACGGTCACTGCTATGGTGTAGTTTTAATTTTTTCGAAGTAAGTTTAACCATCGAATTTTAAAACTAATCTTTTAAAAAAAATAAATTCAATTTTTTCAAAAATGCAATTACCATTGAAAGGATGAAGTGAATGGATCGTTTTTAATTAGTTCTGCGATGCCTGCGATGGTTTAAGCACCATCGCAGGCATCGCAGACTTATTTTATTTGAGCATTTATCATAATCCACTTTTAGCTTGCCAGGCCAGTTTAATCTTTACCAGTGCTTCGTTAACCGTAAACACATCTTCTACTCTGTCAGTCACCAGTCTTTCGCAATACTAGACGAGGGGATGAACTTTCCAAATTGGAACTCAGAGTTATACATCTCTTGAACTGGTTTGCCATCCAAGAATGAACAGCCATGTCTGTCCTGCTATTTCACCTATACCTGAGAGAAGTTGGATTCATGCCTTTTCCAAAAGGCATTGGAGCGAAGCAAACATACAGAATCATCCAAAAATGAATATATTTCTACCACTTTTTTTTATAAAAAGTTCATTTTTCTTCTAAACCAAACGTAAGATTTTATTGTTTCCTAGTGGAATATTATGCAGTCAAAACGAATATTATCCGGTGTTATTTATGATCAATATTTACAGCATTGAAACTCTGTAACCAGAAATGTTTTTTTGTTGATGTATACTCATTTTAGACAACGTCATATTTCTATTTTTGGTAACATATTTTCAATGCTGTAGAGTTTTGTTATAAATAATGTCTGATAATATCCTTTTTGATTGTGCAATGTCCCACTAGAAATGATAAAATCCTGCTATGTTTGGTTTAGAACATTGTTTCTCAACCTTTTTCAACCCAATACCCTCCCATGACACCTTTCTACGTGTCAACGTCCCCTGCAGGGATGTTGAATCTCCGTCTCCAAACGGAATTCCGTCTTTGACAAATAAAATCAGTTCCCAAGATTAATGCAAAAATACAATGATTTCTTTTCGACATTTTGACCCTTTTCCATCGTTTTGGCCTTTTTTGACTATTTGAGCATCTTTTTGGAGGTTTTTAGCTATTTTCGGTTATTTTTCTTTATTTAACGTTTTGGGGGCAGTCTTATAGTACGATGATATTTTTGGAGTTGGCAACATTAAGTTCCAGTCTTGGCATTATTTCTGCTAGTACCCACGCCCTGTAGTTTAAATATGAGAAAAACTCAACTTTTTAAAAAACATGTTGTAGTTTATCATTATAAAGAAAAACGTCAACGTTTAGTTCAAAGGTTTTATAAAGGGAATATCATTATAAGTATACCTGCTCCCTGACTTACGACTCTGATTCGATTGGTAGGTTGTATCTCAAAACGGTCGTAAGTCGGAAAATACCATTTTATTATCATCATTATTATCTTTTATCAATCTTGGCAAATTGCTTCATATGTAACTGGTTCCTTTCTACATGCACATCCTTATATGATCTCTCCCAATCTTATACACTCATATAACGAAGTGCAATATTTATGATATGACAGACAGAGAATCGTTTAACATGAAAATTATGACATACTGCTGTACACAGCATAAAATCCACCCCTTTCAAACATTCAACATTTGGATTGGCGTTCCCGAGCTGTATAATTATGAACAGGTCGTATCTCAAAACAGTCGGAAAATATCATTCTATTATTATAATTATCATCTCTTACCTATATTAGATGTTAATAGAATATCCACAACGTCCCTCTAAACGCTCAGAAGTGCCCATTAAGGCCTTGAGAACCACTGACTTAAAAGGGAATTAATTTTCTATTTGAAAAAATGGTAGGGGTCTACGTATATATGAACGATACTGTATATTGACTCAAAGTTTAAATCCTGCTCGCAGATTCTGTTTTTCGTGTAGCTAACAGCTTGGCCACCCGCACCCTAAATGATCATTGTCTGGCAGTGAGTTGCCAAATATTTCCAAGGGGACACCCGATGCTGTTCATCTCACCTTTTAACCCTTTCCATCTCGTCTGGGTTCTGTCAGTATCGAAAGATCTACTCTATGCTATCGAGTAATCTCTGTGAACGAGACGGACTCAGGAGACGTCAACCTAAAGATGCGTGCCTCGCTAAATTTATTGTTGTTCTTTTTTCTTTCATTTCAGTCTGTCTGCCCAAAGCTGCTTCGGAAAAATATGGATAATGATTATGATTAAGTCTTATCTTTTCTTCCAATTCCATCTGCACGGTCTATCTTCCATTCCGTGACGTGGGGGCCATGATGGGAAATCACCCGTCAACCTGATGGCGAATTCTCCAATTCTTTCTTTGCTTTTCTTTTTATACGTTTTTGGCTCCATTTTCAAGTTTCATTGATTTTATTTGTTCGTTTTTCGTTATGTGTTTCTCTTCCTTTCATCCTTTCTTTCTTTTTCTTTCTTTATTTCCTTCTCGTTTCCCTTTTTATTCTTTTTAAATCTTTCTGTCTTCTTACTTTGTTCTTTTCTTTTTAAATTTAAATCCGACTGTTCGGTAATTTCTTTGTTACTTTTCAAACTTTCTCTACTTCAGCTTACATTTCTTCCTTTCCTTCTTTCTTTCTTCCGTATTTTCTTTCAGCCTCAAACTTTCTGATTCCTTCCTTTTTTTTTCCTTTTTTTCTCTATTGTGCTTTCGTTGTTTCCTTCCTTCTTTTTCCGAAATTCACTTCGTTTTCCTATTTTATCTTCTTTCTCTTTTCTTCCTCTCCTTTCTTTTGTTTATCTTACTTTCTCCCGTTCTTTTTTCTTCCTTCTTTTATAATTTTTTCCTCCTTTCTTCTTTTTGAAATATACTCATTTTTCACAATTTTCCTCTTTGTTTGTTTATTTCTTTGTTTCCTCGTTTGTTTCTTTCTTTATTTCTGTTTTGCATCCAGATTTGCCATTCATTTCCTCTGTCTTTTTTTCTCTTGTCCACGCATTGATCTTGCTTCCTCTCTTTCTTTCTTTCTTTCTTTCTTTCTTTCTTTCTCCTCTCAAAATTCACTTTGTTTCTTCAATCTCCCTTCTTCCTCTCTTTCTCTTTTTCTCTCTCCTTTTTTCTTAATCTCACTTCCTTTCGTTCTTTCTTTCTTTCTTTCTTCCTTTTTTTCTGTTCATTTCTTCTCCCTCTTTCCGAAATATACTTATTTTTCCCAATTTTTCTCTTTTCCTGCCTTTCTTTTTTTCCCTTCCTTTTCCTTCTATGCTTACAATTCGTTACTTATTTTCCTTGTCTTTCTTTTCTCCATTATACGAATATTGTCCTTCCTTCCTTCTTTCCTTTCATTCTTTCTTTTTTTCTTGCTTCTTCAGAATTTCACCTTGTTTCTTTCTTTGTTTCTATCTTTCTTATTTTCTCTCTTTTTCCTCTTCTTTATCCAACTTTCTTTTGTTCTTTCTTCCTTCATTATTTCTTTCCCTTTTTTCCTAATCTATACCCAGATTTCCTAATTTTCTTTCCTTCCCTCCTTTCTTTCTTTCTTTCTTTCTTTCTTTCTTTCTTCTTATCTTATCTTTTGTTTCCTTCTCCCATCGATTCTCATTTATTCATTTCGTCTCATTCCCTTCCTTTATATTTGTTTTTGTTAGACGTCACCAATTATTTCCTCTTCCTATAGAGCTATTTTGTTTTGTTTTTTTATCTCTCGCCATTTTTGCTTGGTAGGCATAAAATATCTCAGATCAGCATTTTTTTTATCAGCTCGCAATATCGTCCATTACTTATTCCCTTTGATGTCGATAGAATTTTTACCTCCAATTACAATTTTTTTTACGCTTTTGTTTTCTTTCCGTTTTTATTTCTTCTGCGATTAAATATCCTCCACTTTGCTATCGTCTCAACTCTCTCACGTTCCGCGTGTACCACGTAACCAAAATTCGTGTGGTTTTTGATGTTTTCTTTTTTATCAGCTTTCAGAACTGAACTTTGCAAACTGTGAGCCACGACGCTTTATTGTGACACCGATAATCTCTAGGTGTGTCGCGAGATTAAGTATATCTTTCAAAAGATATTTTTCCTGAGTCAGTTGAGCTGCTGGGATGACATTATGCATTTTGTTTGGCGAACAATACTCAAGTAATGTGTGAAAAAAAAATTAATTTCTAAAACTTTCATTATCATCATCATCATTGGTCTGTTAGTGTCTGTCATTGGACATAGGCCCTCCCCAAGATTCACCGGACCCTGGCCACTCTATCTTAGGACAGTGCTCCCTGAATTCTACCTCGTCACGCCTTCTTACTTTCTTGTTGAACAAAGCCTCATACCTAATCTCTGGGGATCCATGTTGTGAGACGAGATGTTGAGCGGTTGTCTGACATTCTTGCAACATATTCAGCCCATTGCCATTTTAGTTTTCTAACATTTTCCATTATGTCTCAGACTCCTGTCTTTTCTCTGATTTACTCTGGCGTCTTACGGTATCTTCATGTGAAGTTGAGCATGATTATTTCATGTGCACGTTGCATGGTTCTCGGTTTGAGGATCAATCTTTTGGTTAGAATCCATGTTTCAGCTCAGTAGGTGACTATCAGTAGGATACATTAGTTGCATGTCCTTCTTTTCAGGGACTAGCAGGATTTTCTTGTTTTTGAAAGTCGAGCTTGCTCTACCGAAAGCCTGCCAACCATGTGTGATTCTTCCCTATATTTCGTCTCATAGAGACTCATTGTCCTAAGTAGATATAGTCTACTTTCTCCAGCTATGCATTTTTGATTTTTATCTTCGTATCTCTGTCGCCAACATGTTTGTTGAACATGAATTTTGGACAGTTTTAAATCATTCAGATGGCAACAATTTGTAGAAATATTTTAGAAAAAAAGAACCTGTATATCCCATATAGTGGCAGATAGAAGTGAATAACTACAGTGGTAACAAGTGAAATGAACGTGACGTCCCAAAAGTTGGATCGAATCCACGACCGATAAGAGAGCCACTTCAACGTAGCGTTGCTCTTACCATTGAGTTAAACAGTCGCCAGAGATGCAAAGGCAAACTGTTTCAGTCCCGAATTCGCATTTTCGTCCATTTTTTTTTGTTTTTTCCTTTAGCTCAATGGTATGAGCAACGCTATGTTGGAGCGGCTACCCTATCGGTCACGGGTGCAATTTCTACATGTCTCGGCCAAATGGTAATTTCACAGCGAAATAACGGGAAATCATGTCAAAAAAGTGTTAGAGATACAATTTCCTAAACGGTAGTAGAATTTATAAACAACATTGGTTTTACTAAATAGGAGTTGTTTTTTTTTTTTTTTTTTTTTTTGTGGGAGCAGTGTTAATAAATAACAAATATCGGGCAAAGAAGGTTTCTGATCATCTGTTGTTTAACTTAATATTTTTGTTAACCATTTAATTCTTCCTAAGCTTTGCCAATCACTCGCAATAAAAACGATGAGGATGTTGCTGACTTTATTGGTGAATCCAAGGCAAGTACCTTCAGGATGACTCCAAGATTCCTGGTGAAATTGTTGTCAGGTGAATTTCTTGGCCACATTCCAAATCCATCTTTGCGACGAAAAGCAATTCCAACTGCGTACGCGACTCTGAACAGCGGTACATGCAACATATATTCCCTGATTAGTCAGGTACCATACTAAGCAAACAAAAACAAATATGTTTGTGCACAGCCCACATGGTGTGCACAACTCATGTCGAATACACGAGAAAAATCAATTAAGACCAAGTCAATACCATTAAGTACCAACAAAAGTTATATGTACGATCTTTTAGAACGAAATACCTTCAATATATATATATATATATATATATATATATATATTAGGAAATTTTTTCTCGCCATCTACACATAAAGAAATGTATATAGATAGATAGAGATAAAGACAGAGGAGGGGATATAGAGAGGGAGAAAGAGACCGATAAATTCTCTTATAATAGGTAAAAATATAAAAGTAACTGATCACTTTTTTTATATTCGAAATTGATTAGTTATCAGTGTCTGCATAGCGAAAATTTCGTTACAGGTTTTGTCATTTCTTTTTTTCAAATTATTTTTCTTGCAATTAACTCAGACGCCATTTTCTACAATCACGAAATTTCTTCTGATGAATATTTTTTGTGCATGGTCATTCTTTAAATTTTACTTTTTCGGAGATTTAAAAAAAATCTTTTTCCTCGTGTATTGATTTTACATGTCCATTCCTTGTCTTGTAATAGACAACACATCTATTACTAATTAACCCATTAACTGCGAAAGGTGGTGAAAAGTGATAGTTATCCATTGCGAGATAAAAAACCCTGTCCATTGTACGATAATCCGTTGCAAATTATTCATTGCAAGTTAAGAGTTCTGACTCACAATTGGAACTGGGTTGCCATTAATCACAAGAAAACGGAAATTTCATCGGGTTAGCCATAGAAGAGACGGAAACCGCCGTCATTCGCAGTTAACGGTTAAGTCGTGTGAGAGACAAGGGCCCCGTGCTTGGAATAGAGTTTCATAGAGATTTTAGCCAGTAATCAAAAGAGAGACCTGGAATACAAACAGTCATTCAACAGAAATGATAAAATTATCAATATATTTTGTCAGCATAAATTGTTGGGGATGATCAATTACAGAAAAGAAAAAGGGGTGATAATTGAATATCTTACTTCTCATGACTTGTAAAAAAAATCTGAAATAAAAAAGCAAAGCCCAACGTAGCCAAACACAAACGAAGGGACCAATTTAGCATAAACTTGCATTTTAGATTGAGGTGTGAAACCAAAAGAACCAAAGTTTCTTCAGCCCTATAGACCCATTGGTGTAACCTGTACGCACGATACATAGATAGCCAGCCAGCCAGCCAGACCCACTTGAAAAATTGGATAAACTTATGTCAGCAATTTCAGTTATAGTCTTTATTGATAGTTGCTGACATTTCTCTCAACCCTATTTGAAGGAGATTTGTCTGAAACAGGCAATAAAAATATGCTCTTCCTTCATCAAAAAGTAACGAGCAAAGACGTACAATCATGCACAAAAATAGACACCATCATCATCAGTCTTGTAACGTTCGTCATAGGACATAGACCTTCCTCAAAGATTCGCCCCAGTTCTCTATCATAGGCGTCACAGGGCCAGAATTTTCTAAATTTGTCTAGTTCATCTCTCCATTTTGTATTCTGTCGGCCTCGGTTTCGTATGTGATCTCTGAAAATCCATGTTGTGAGTCGTGATGTCCATTGGCTGTCTGTCATTTTTGCAACATGGCCTGCCCATTGCTATTTAAGTTTTCTAATAGATTCTATGATGTCTCAGACTTCTGTTTCCTCCCTGATAATACTGTGCTGTCTTGCGATCTCTCAATTTGAGGTTGAGCATAATTCTCTCATGCGTGCATTGCATGCTTTTCAGTTTAAGGGTCTGTCTCTGAAGGTTAGGTTCCATGTTTCAGCTCCATAAGTGACTATCGGGAGAATGCATTGGTCGTATTCTCTTCTTTATCGAATTATTGGGATGCTCTTTTTTAAGGTTGAGCTTGCCCTGGCGAAGGTTTGCCATCTTAAGGTAATTCTTCGCTTAATTTCTCAAAATCAGCTGAAAGAGAAACCACAGATACATTCGAATATTGATAATTGACAAACATTTTCTAAAGTGTTTTGATATAGGCATATCAGTGAGTACGATTATTTCTGTGTATTGGTGTTAGTATGTGCGTGTCAAAGATGAGGCGAAGACACATCAAGTAGGATTTCTCTTTCTCGCTGGTATGAGATGAACATTTATAACAATAACAATTATGGACATGCAACATCCATTCTCCTCAACAAAATTTGTTATTTTATCATTTTATTCCATTTGATGATTTGTGGAATAAATCTATTCATTCTTGTTTTTGTGTCGTCCATCTCTCTCTCTCTCTCTCTATATATATATATATATATATACATATATGTATATATATATATATATATATATATATATATATATATATATATTATATATATATATATATACATGTATATATACATATATATATATATATGTATATATATATATATACATGGATAGATAATGTATTAAGAATTCGCTACACAAACACGTTTATGTTTCTGCCCTGTTTGGGCTTTTCAGGGGAAAGATTCAATTTATTTCAGATTCTTATTTTGGGTGGTTTTGGGGGGAATCTATTTCTCTATGTTATCTTTCTTTCATTCTCTCTCTTTCTATCTATCTATCTATCTATATATATATATATATATATATACATATATATATATATATATATATATATATATATATATATATATATATATATATATATATATATAATATCGAATGTATTGAGCACTTTATGAAATAAATCCAACATGCATTGGATCTTATATTGTATTCCTGGTTTGTAATATATATATATATATATATATATATATATATATATATATATATATATATATATATATATATATATATATATATTCTTCAAATTGATATACAGTCTGTGAAATTCCACTTTGTTTTCATCTATCATTGTCAGATTCCTTAAGATGATAAATTTGAGACAGGGAAAAGGAAAAGAAGTCAAAATAGACCCCCCCCCCATTGCAGCCACCTCAAGAAGAACAAAACCTAGATGATAAAGGTTGGTTATGGTAAGAACAGGAGATCCCAGCTACAATGTAGTGGCTGGTAGGGAGCATACCACAGGGGTAATTAGTTTGCTTTAGTCAAAAATCATAAATTCTCGATCCGTCGGAAACGCCAAGTTATGGTCTGGAAACAAAGTTTAGTAAAAGCG
>OY735219.1:3623774-3656274 GCA_963457665.1 Thysanoteuthis rhombus | reverse complement strand
CTCACACACACACACACAAATGCATACATACACACGTATATGGATATTGTGTGCGAATTGGCATATAAATATATATATATGTGTGTGTGTGTGTGTGTGTGTGCATGTTTAAATGTATTCATCCCCACGACTGTAGATGTAGACATCAAAGATATTTTTCATTTTGAAGAATTTATGTATTTATATCCAATACTATGGAGGCGATGAACGTTTCTTCGTTTCTAATTTTGTTTCATGATTCCAAAATTAACGCTTTATAGACTCCAAAACAACTGCATCTTATAAGCTAAACATTTATATATAAGTGTAAGCTGACACCAGAATTAACATAGAAAAGGTGGTGCTGACCTCTGGTGATGTCTAAAGGTCCTCCGAGGTCATATCATTTCTAGCCAATATAACCAGTTCTATACATTGGAGACAAAAGATTTTTATATCCGATTTTTCTCCGATCATTATTCTAAAAAATGGCCCACTGATTTTTTTGCAAAACGTCATTCAACTACAATTTTCAGTATTTTACGTTATACATTGACGAACTACCCTTGCTCGTCAAAGCACAAATTAAACACTTTTTCTTAATAGCTAAATAAAAGGATTTCATAAATAAAAGATATTTTTAAAAATCCTTAGTTATCATAAATTAGTCTTAAAAACTAAAAATCATTATAATCCATGCGTAATCAAACAGATAGAGTAGAATGGAAAGAAATTACACAGCCCCGACTCAAATCCCTGGATCCGCCCCTCATAACTACCGTTTATGTCAGGTGTTTATATTTTGCCCATCTTCATTTGAAAGGTACAAATAAGATGGGTAATAAATCGTAGCAATTATCTCAGACATTTTATTAAAAAAATCTCAAAAACCCATTTCAATTGTTATAATATTTTAAAAAAAATCTTAATTTGCGTTTTAATTGCATGAAAAATAGCATGAATTCACTGAGAAAATATTAATTAATTTTGGTTTCATGCTTTAGGGCTCAGTTCTGAAACTAATATAAATGGAAAACGGTTCCTCCTCTTCACTACTCCCTCACTTCACGGAGAGAGAATCTATAAACAGTCACAAACCTGTTTTAAGTTCAGTGAGTTTTTTTTTTGTTGCTTTATGCCATTTTATTTTGACATGTTTTCGGCTTCAATGTACAAACTATGAGATGTCTAGCTTGTCTACACACTCAGACATGAATAAAAACATAGCATGGCCAAATTCATCATCATCATCATCATCATCATCATCAGTCTTTCAACATCCATCGTTGGACATAGACCTTCCCCATAATTCGCCACACCTTTCTATCGTGGCGTCGCAGAGCCAGTACTTTCTGAACTTGTCTAGCAGGTCTCTCCGTCTAATATTCTGCCGGCCTCGGTTTGTGCAGGTGATCTTGGGGGATCCATGTCATGAGTCACGATGTCCATCAGTTGTCTGCCATTCGTGTAACATGGTCAGTCCACTACCCTTTGAGTTTTTTTAATGGATTCTATGATGTCCCTGACTCTTGTCTTTTCCCGGATGTACTGTGCTGTCACGTGGTCCTTCCATGTAAGGTCTAACATAATTTTTTCATGTGCACATTGCATGGTTTTCAATTTAATGGCTAAATTAGTATTAAAAATAGACAGACGCTGGGGTTTACATGTACACACATACATATATGTGTGTGTGCGTGCCTATGTATGTGTGTGTGTGTGTGTGTGTGTGTGTGTGTGTGTGTGTGTGTTTTTATGTTACCTCGGTAGCTAAACCTTCGAAAATGTCATTAAAATTAATTTGGAACTTTCAGAGATATTTTGTTGACAAAAACCAATTATGAATATGTACGTAAATTATCATACAATCCAGAAAAGATTCTTTGATTCAACTCAGGATTGAATCAATGAATCCTCCCAGTCCATGGCCAATATTTCCTTTGATTTTTGGTTCGATCAGTGGGACATGTTTGATGTTTTATCATTAAGAAAGGAGATGTAATATCCTAACGGTCAATGAATTCATAAACAATGGTTTTACTTAATAAATTTGGGTCTAGTGGCAAGATCATCATCATCATCATCATCATCATCATCATCCCCCCTCCTCCTTCTTCTTCTTCTTCTTCTTCTTCTTCTTCTTCTTCTTCTTCTTCTTCTTCTTCTTCTTCTTCTTCTTCTTTGTTGATTTTGGCTTATGAAAGTCACCAGTCAGTCTCAACCAGAGAACTTCGACTAGCAACCTTATTATGTCAATTATATATATATGTATATATGTGTATATATATTTATATATATTATATACATACATATAAATATGTGTATGTATATATATATATATATATATATATATATATATATATATATATACAAATATATTTATGTATATATATATATATACATATATATTCATGTATATATATATATATATATACATATATATATATATATACATACATACATATATATATATATATATATATATATATATATATATATATATATATATATAAAGAGAGAGAGAGAGAGAGAGGGGGGGTACAACACTTTCACAAATATACTTTTACATATACGTAATACGACATATGCTAGGTGTACTATGTCCATTCAAACTGACAACAATTTTCTAATGATATACGCAGTGTAGGAAAGAATTCTTTTCTGAACTCCAAACGTGTTGTTAACAAATTCACTGATTCTTTTCCGATCAATTCAAAGGCTACAACAATTTCAGATATTACTATATCTTGTTTCTGAGTTGCTATATTCTATAGAGATTTTTCTATTCAGTAAGTTTTGTGAATTCTTTCGAAGAAATGTTATTTCATCAGCTGGGACAGTCATATCTATTTGGAGACACTTTTCTCCTCAAACTCTCCCGCTATAATGTCTGTCTCGTCTGCGTCTTTTGTTCTATCTACATGTACAGCGAAGTTCCATTATATTGTTACATATCTTGCTCCTGTAACTGGTTCAGGTATCACCTGAACCAGTTCTTAGAATATTCCAAATAGAACGCCATATTTAGAAAAACTTATTAATCATTTTAAATGTCTCAATTATACCCCCCTCTTTCATTCTTTTCTCTTGCAAAGTTGTTGAAGCCGATGACTCAAATCTATCTTTATAAATGAGGTTCTTTTGATTAGTTTGGTTATTTTTCGTTGTATGCTCTTTAGTTTCAAGATTAGATTCCATTTCCCATGCCTTGCTATCGACGCCCAATCCGGAGTACAATATTCTTCATGGGGTTTAATCAACTTCTTGTATATATCATAGAAATAACATGTGCATCTTTTGAGAGTGTATTATGATTGTCTGACCACTTTTCTGATTCGTTTTCGACACAGTTGATAAATATTTGATCATTAGAGTTGAAGGAATTATCGGAAAACTCTCATAAAATGTGTTCCTCAGTAATCTTGTCTATTCCCTTAATGTTTAATTTATATTCAAACTTGGTATTTTGAGAACGAACTTTCAGAATTTGCCACTCCAAACATTACATTTTGATTCGCGAATATTTTCCAACTTTCACACAATATTAAGATCGATTTTACTCTATCTTACTATGACAGTCCGACAAGTAACTTAACGGCGTCAAGTAATAATTCAACAAAATGATTTCATCATCATCATGATCATGATCATCATCATCCTCATGATCATCATCATCATCATCAGTTATTTATCGTCCGTCTTTGGACATAGACCTTCCCAAATATTCGCCATACCTCTCTATCATGGTCGCCGGGGAGCCAATTCCTATCCAGTTCGTCTCGCCATCTCATATTCTACCAAGTGTGGTCCCGAATTCGATCTCTGGGGATCCACGTTGTGAATTGGGATGTCTGTCTATCGGTTGTTTGTCATTCTTGCAACATGACCAGCCCATCGTCATTTGAGTTTTCTAATGGATTTTATAACCTTGATTCCTGTTTTTCGTTAATATACTGTATTGGTTTGTGATCTCTTCATGTGATGTTAATAATGATTCTTCTTTGTGCACATCACATGGTTCTCAGTTTGCTGGTCAATCTCTTGGTTAGGTTCCGTGTTTCAGCTCCATAGGTGACTATTTTGGGGATGCATTAGTTCTTTTCAGGACTTATGGAATCTTCTTGTTCTTGAAGGTTGAGATTGCTCAACTGAAAGCTTGTCATCCTAGACGCACATATCAAGGTTGAATTTTATCAAATATAAACCATCGATTCTGTAGGGTCTTTGTTCAGGCTCATGTGATAAAAACTAATTTCAGGGCAAAAAAATCAGTGAGAGCAACAATTCACCAATGTTTAGAAACACAGCAAATACAATCGGTGGACTGAGTTCAGATCCGTTGGAGAAAATGTTACTTTCTTTCTTTTCATCTTTCAATATTTGAAGGTTTTATAAGACGGATTTCTATTTACAATGTAGCTATGATGCTAAACTACACACTTACTTTCGATTCATCATGGATGACTATGGACGTGAATTTCTCCTTCTATCAGTGCTGATACTAGTTTGGCAGAATCTTTTGTAGAATCTGACCCTTGACTAACCATAAAACATGTTTTTATCAGAGCACAACCGATAACCATAATCTGACCCAAATCCAAATCCAATCATAATAATAGATCATAAACATGATATGAATCCCGTAGTCGGCCTTGACATACAAACGATTAACGCCAATAAATTCTGAGTTTCCAGAAACAGTCTTCATGGAGGTTTCAAGAAGGGCTACGAATGCCTTACTAGAGTTTTTTTTTCCAAATCTCTATAAGATATCATTTGCTTCCCAGTGTTGTCATATTTACAGATTTTTCCCTGGGTAACTCCAGGTATCTCCGCTAGTTTTTAATAAACTGCTAATTTTAATTTTTCATTTGCACCTTTTTTCACCGGGGTCATTATTACCGGTTCCATTCTTACCTGGGCCATTATAATCGTATACTATATATATATATATATATATACACACACACACACACACACACACATATATATATATATATATATACACACACACACATATATATATATATATATATATATATATATATATATATATATACTTGTAAACCTTTGTAATCTACCTATCTATCTATCTATCTCAATAGATTGTTGTCAGTATAATTTCTTAGCCACCTTCAAAATCCAATTCTTTCTGAAAAAAGCTATTCAGATTGTGAGCACGACTCCAAACGCAGCACATGCGACGTTTGTTCACTAATGAGTTGTGTGAAATTGAATTTTTTTTTTCAGCATTAGTTTACGGACTTATTGATCTACCTATGAATACGTAAACACATACATAAAGGCGTACAGTCGCGCACATATAGAGATATAGCGTCGTACCCATGATGAAAATTTTATGCTCGTTCACATTAGTTTACGTAATTGCACATACAATTACATATGCATACATATATATATCAACATATTCACGAATATATGTATATAATACATATATGTAAACTTGTATAGATATTTCACCACTCAATTAGTCGTATATTATTTTTAGAAAATGGATAAGTTTACCCTTTTCAAGATACATATTTTTTTAATGTTCTTTTTTGTATTTAATTAGCAACTTTTCTAATTCTATTGGATCTTCTACTTTCTACGTTTACTTCCATTTCGCTTTGTAAGAAAAAGAAATATAAATCAGTGTCAGTAGTTCGTGTTGATTCGTGACTTCATTGTTCGCTTGGAGAATGGGAGAAACCAGGGGAGGTAAGCAGTGGTGGAGTTAAGATTTTATTTCACTCGTGATTTTGGGACTTGAGAAAGGAAGACAACAGACCCAAAATAACACAGACGTCTTTGTTTCGTTCGTGTTTCTTCCATTTAATTTGATCTTATATTTTTATTTAACTGTTTTTTGATTGGTGTCTTTCTTTAATTGTTTTTTTTTTGTTGTTGTTGTTTTGTTATGTTAATTTGTTTGTTCGCTAATCTTTTTTTAGCTTTCTTCCCGGATGCCGAAAAAAAAAAAATGTTTCTTCTTGTTGTTAAACTTCAATATTTTTTGGAAACCGCCAACTAAGACTGTCAACATAGATTTCTTCAGTTTTCAAGTTATTCAGGCTGGCGAGGTTGGTATCATTGGAGCAGACCGCACTAATGGAGCTATATCTGTGAAAAATTAAACTTTCGCTCATTATCTAGAAAAGATTGAGAGGGCTCAATTCAAAATGTGAGTTTATGCTAAATTGCTCCCTCAATTTGCAACCAGCAACAATCAACGGTATTCTTTTTTTCTTTTTTGAAATTGGACTTTGGTGATCACCACCAAACAAATGGCAAGAGATATGATTTATTCAATGATCACCTGATTTTCCAATGTTTTAATTTGTCATCCCCAACACAGCATGCAGCCAAAAAATATTGGTCACATGACAATTTCTATTGAGTGACCAACCAGACTTGCTTTCTCCTTTTTTTCTGTTTGCTTGTATATCAGTCGTTTGGTCTTAATTTCGTGGACACTGCTTTTTTTATTCCATTGATTTTATTTTCCTTTAACGAAGACTATGACTTTTGTTTTGTATGGATATTTGCAAGAAACCCTGCTGTTACACTCAGGTAGAGTCAAAGGTCAGAAAATGGGATTCTCAGGGCCAGCTGATTGTTATGACTCACTCAGCTTTTTTGAAAGAGTTGTAATTGGAGATTAGAAATGGATCCTTTTCATGATTTTAAGCAATATATATATATATATATATATATATATATATATATATATATATATAACAACAAACATGTAGGATGACATAAGCTATATATTAAAATCAAAGCCGAAGGGAGGGTGGTATTAGACCAACACCGCTGGGATGCCATGTAAATAAGATTGTTTTGTTTTTGAATCCTCGAAACGGTCACATGGTGAACAACTGATGATTCTTACAAGAGAAATATACTCATAGTACCATAATATCAAAGTAAATGTAAAACATAAAAAAATCACTAAAGGAAATTACATCAAGAAATATTAAGAAACAAACGACTGAAGTGACACAAAATTGCAAAGAAGTGTTTTGAGATGTCCAGTGTTTAAACCAGTAAAGCTTTCTAGATTACTCTCTTTCTCTCTCTCACACACACACACACACACATATGTATATATACTAGCTGAGATACCTGGCGTTGCCCAATGTTAAAAATCTGTGGAAATAAAACACTGAGAAGCAAACGTTATTTTATAGAGTTGAAAAGAAACACCGGTCAGGCGTTTGTAGCCCACCTTGAAACATCAAAGATTCGATCACTTTTGGCGTTAGTAGTTCACATGTCAAGTTCGTGGGACTTAAATATTTCTGCCCATTTTTTTTATGTTTGAATCAGGATTCGGGTCAGATTATGGTCATCAATTTTGCTCAGCCAAAAACATGTTTTATTGAATGTTTAGGGTCAGATTCTTAAAAAAAATAAAAGATCCTACTGAACTAGTATCAGCACCGATAGAAAGAGAAATTCACGTCCATGGTCATCTAAGATGAATGGAAAGTAAAAGTGCTGTTCAGCATCATGATTACAATGTAAATAGAAATCCCTCATATAAAACCTTCAAATATATCTTTTTCCGAATTGATAGATTTCTGGAAAAATTAAATGTCTTATGAATAGAAAGCTCGGGAAGCTGAAAGAAAAAAAGTGAAATTTTCTTTAATGGGTCTGAACTAGGTCCGCCGACTGTTTTTTATCGTGTTTCAATACACTGGTGTATTATTACTCTCACTGATTTCCCTTTAGCGCTGAAATTAGTTTTCATTATGTGGGCGTGAACAAAGACCCCCCTATGCCACATGCCACCCTTAAAAAATTTGACGATTCATTTTCGATAACATTCCACCTTAGTACGTGGATTGTAGGCAAATTTTGATCTGCTTAAACAAATTTAGAAAATACTGGCTCCGCGATGCCCATGATAGAGAATTGTGGCGAATCCCGGGGAAGGTCCATGTCCAACGACGGACGTTAAGAGAATGATGATGATGATGATGATGATGATTTTGGGTATGATTTTGTTTTTCCTCTGCTTTACCTCAATGTTTGGGTCAGCACGTGTTCCAAGCCAGACGCGTGAAACTTTGGGCAAACTAGCATGAGATCTGAGAAAAAGAGAAGTTCATATCTATGGTCACTTATAACCTATGGAAATAAGGTTTGCAGTTTGGTATTATATCTTGAATCCTGTTATAAAAAATTTGAAATATTTCCTCTCTGAAATCTGCCAAATTTCCAGTAGTTTGAGTGTCTTATGAATTGAATTTATAGAAATCAAATTTAGTACTTTATATAATACAGACTCATCCAAAATAACAATAGCACCGAGAGGAAATAAAAAAAAACTTCCTTGAGTTTGAACTCAGAACGCCAATTCCTTTTCTGAGGTTACTGAACCGCCATGGCTCTTGATATGTAAATTACTGCTTGTTAGCCGGCAGTCATTTTCTGAGAGCGCGAACAGAGATTCCATAGAAAGTACCGGACAGGTTTTTGTAAAATTCAACCCTAAAATGTGTCCTACAGGCAAACTGTGATCCATTGACTTCGGATATGCCTATTTTCCGAGGATTTAACCACTCAGCTATTAGTCAATCATAATGGTGTACCCAAGAATTACAGCTCATAAAGAAATTTAAAAAATAATATTGACCTCCTATCGCATGTGAGTAGCTTCAAATAAATGATAAAAAAACATTCTGGATGATGTCGATTCAAAATGGACATACAGTTTGATTTCATAGATCTAACTTTAATAGCTTTTTTTTCTGAAAATCCTTGATGTAAGAATACAAAGAAAAATATTTTTTGACAGACTTGTTTTCTGAGAGCGTGATACGTATCTCTGTGACACCAGTAATCAAAACAATGGGCCCCAACCAACATATCTCTGTTTAATAAAGCCGTTTGGACGTAAAGAACACAAGAGGTCAACTAAAGAGAATGGGTAGAGGAAAACTACAAATTATAACTGATACTATCAACAGCCTTTTATTCACTTTCTCCCTTTGAAAATGGCTGAATAGTCGAAAACAGCCCGGGGATATTTATGAAAATACAATGAAAAATGAAATAAATTCATTTTTTACACACACTCCTGTTTATGTGTCGGCCATATATATATATATATATATATATATATATATATATATATATATATATATATATATATATATATATATATATATATATATATATATATAGTTGAGAGTAGATTAGCATATATATATATATATATGTATATTATAGTTGAGAGTAGATTCTCTGCACAAACACGTTTACGTTTCTGCCCTCTTTTGGCCTCTTCAGGCGAATGATTATATGTCTAGATTCCTGTTTGGGGCATTTGGTAAGAGTCTTGTAGGTATAGCTTTCCCATACTTGTAGCAGTTTGAAATAAGGTCCTTAAGAATGCTCAACTAGGTAGGTAGGTTAGGAGCTATAACACATAGTAAATATCGTACAAAAAACGTTTGCAAAATATCAAAACATATGATAATACAATATAAAGCAATGTCTGATATATGGTGGATTTATTTCGTAGAGTGCTCGATACATTCAACTTTAAACTATAAGTGTTATATTTAAGGTTTTGATTATAAGGTTCAGGGTAGAACTGGAAATGTAGTAGCGCGTAAATTTGCTACACAAAGATGTTTATGCTTCTGCCATCTTCAGGAGAATAATTATATGTGTTTTAGATTTTTATTTGGGGACTTAAAGTTGAATGTATCGAGCAATCTGCGAAACAAATCTATTGCATATCAGACATTAGTTTATATTATACTATTATACTATGCTATATTGCAAACCTGATTTGTACTATGTATATATATATATATATATATATATATATATATATAGGTGGTAGGATCCCCCTCCTATTCTATATATATGATATTTGTACATATTTTTGTAGAATACACTCTGTCTTTGTTTTGGCTTCATAAAAAAATAAAGTGCAAAAAAAAAGATGAAGTAGGGAAAAGAAGAGAGTGAAATGAAGAAGAAGAAGAAGAAGAAGAAGAACAAGAAGAACAAGAACAAGAAGAAGAACAAGAACAAGAACAAGAAGAACAAGAACAAGAACAAGAACAAGAACAAGAACAAGAAGAAAAAAGATAAAAGAAAAAAGAAAAAAGAAGAAGAAATGCGGATAAAAGGAAATACTAGTTAGAACGAAGAGAATGGAAGGACAGAAGAAGTAAAAACGAGATAAGTTGGAAAGTCGGAAGAGAAGAAGAAAGATGAAAGAAAACTGAAATTAAAGAATTTGAAGGAAAGCAAGTGGTCAACGAAGAACTCAGGAAGAAGAAACGAAAAAAAAAAGAAAAAAAACAATAAAAAAGGGATCCTCTCTACTTATAAATACTCGATTATCTTTATTTCTTGTCTGTAACATTAGTTGATGGAGATTTTTAATGCTAAATATAGAATAGTCTCTTTTACTTGTCTCCCTATTGTTTCTCTTTTCCAATGGCGTATAATTCGAGCTCAACTCAGGCGGAACATGAATAAGTAAATGCAGGGCAATGCAATTATTCGTCATTTCAAAAGTAACAATTCAACTCTCAAAGCTTAAGCAACTCGTCACCGCAATCAACGGTTGAACAACCGTAGCGTCAAAATTTGTAAAAATAAACCAATCAAAGAGTAAGTATGGTCAGAACAAATTCTATTTATAAAATCACAGAGGTCTTTCACGGGGTATCATGCGAAATAGAGTAAAGAAAGATCTGGAAATTTCTAGATTTTGAAGAATCCAGATATAATTGAACCCGTTAAGAATAGCCTCCAAAAAGGTCAGATAAAGTAAAAGGAGTCTCGTGGAGTACTGATGCTACTTTTCAAGTTAATAGATAAAAGCGAACGGCCAAGAGCGCTGGAACACACAAATTCACAAATCCACGCACCTATGAAAAGGGATAAAAACCTTTGGCACACTCGGTGACCACAGTTTTTTTTCCAATTGCTGTAATCCCGAGAGAAAACGTCAATCTTTTGAAGCAGTCTCTGTGAACAATTTCGCCATTATTATCCTGACAATGTGATGGTGAAATAATAACTAAATAAACGGGATATGTTGAGTTCAATATCAATGCATTATCATTAGCCGGTGGAATCGATAGAAAATGCACAAGCCGGAAAGAAGACTAGCTTCACTGGAGTAACAAAAGGTTAGAGTGTCAAGTAAACATCGTTGTAATCATTTTTCCCCATCAATGAATCAACAACTGGGCTGATACAAACGGAAAACGGAGCGTATATTTTTTCTCGGATCAGCGACAACGTTGATTTATTTGAAAACCGTAAAACAAAACTGTCATAAAAATGTCAACATAGGTTTCTTCAGTTTTCAAGTGGGTCTGTCTGTCTGCTCGTCTGTCTGTCTGGCTGGCTGTCTGGCTGGTTGGCTATCTATCTACGTGTGTCACGCTAAGAGGTCGCTCTATCTGAGCTTAACAACTTAAAATTTAAATATTTGCTCCAATAGGCAGGCCATGTTGCAAGAATGAAAGACAACCGATGGACATCACGTCTCACAATATGGATCCCCAGAGATCACATAAGAAACCGAGGCCGACAGAATACAAGAAGGAGAGATGAACTAGACAAATTCAGGAAATACTGGCTCCGCGACGCCAATGATAGAGAATCGTGGCGAATCCTGGGGAAAGTTTATGTCCAACGACGGACGTTAAAAGACTGATGATGATGATTTCTAGAACAAATAGGTTTTTTTATGTCCAATCCCCAAATTGTTTTTTTAGTAAAAGTTCAATTTGCAATGTAGATTCTCGCTAAATTAGTCACTTATTTTGCGTCTGGTTGCATTCACGCTGGATTTTTGAAAATTCTGACATTTTAATGATCACCAACCAACAAGAGGCGAGAGAAGTTACTCATCCATCGATCACCCTTTTTATCGATCTTTTTACTTATACCCCACCCAACCAATACAGCATGCTGCCAAAAGACGTTGGTTGCACGACAGTTTCTATCAAGGTACTGACCAGACATGTTTTGATTTCAATAGCGTTTGCAGTGTATCTATGACGTCATGTAGGCAGTGGTTTTGTGTCGTGATGACGTTCTACTGAGGGAGACGATGTGTACGCCGTAGTGAGAGGTTGTGGCATAAAAGAAGAGGTCGGCTTCCGTTTTGAGGCGGAAACGGAAGAGAGAAAGAGTAATGACAGGAAAAAAGAGGAAGGAGTAAGGGGGTGGAACAAGAAATTGAGAGGGTAGGAAGAGTATTAGAAGAAAGAGGAGAAATAAACAGAGGGGGTGCATGAACATTCGGAAATGTAAGAGGAAAGGGAAGAGAAGATGGAAGGAAGTTGATGAACAGTAAGAGGAAGAGGGAGGAGGAGATATTGAAATAGAGGGGAGTTAGTGAAAAGTTAGGGGAGGAGGAAAAAGGGAAGAAAGACGGTAGGGGTGTGATATGAATTGAGGGAATGAGGAGGGAGAAAGGGGTAATAAAATGAAGGTGAGGATGGGGAAAAGTAAGAGGAGGAAGAAGAGGGAGATGATAAAAAGGTGAGTTCCTGGAAAGGGGAGGATTTGAATAAATAGCAGTTTGAAGGTCTGCCCAGATACTGTAATGGTTGGCTCATTTGCTTCACACACAAAATATACTGGGTTCGATTCCCAGTATACGGGAAGAGTGTAAAAAACTCATCATTAGGACGAATTTGGTTGACTTGCATCCTGCCAAGGGAATAGTCATAAAAAAGAAAATCATTAAGGTATAAAGTCCTGGTCTCGACTAGACTTAAGATCAAGCAACGGAAACCTGGACTTCGTCACCGGGCTCCATATTCCATTGGGGGGGAGTTGTCGCTTAAGAGACGTGACGCTTTACCTTTTCAAAATAGGAGAAAAATAAAGGGGGTGAGTTGTAAACAAACTGGGGGAGGGAACAAGGAAGAAGGTGTTAGGGAAATGAGTAATAGATGTCTGATTATAATTCATCAAAGTCTGTCTGTCCGTCCGTATGTGACAGTCTACCACAAAAAACACTTAGTATAACCCCACAGGAAGAGGAGTTCCACAATTTAAATCCAGGCTAGAATGGACACATTTTTGTGCCTGTTTTTTTTTTTTAAATTTGCCAAACGTCCGTGTTCCGCTGAAAAAAAAAACAACGGGCCCAAAATCTGTAGGGACTTGTTATCTTTCATAGAGAGGAGAGTAACGGGTAAAATGAATGTTTGCCGATTCGACTTGGAGCTTATGTCGCTCACTACATAAGAAAAGAATAGCCTATCGAGTCCCTCTCTAAAATACTCTCCTTAGGATCTCATACCCTTATCTGAGCGAACCTTAAACTTTTCAAAACAGTCCCTCGGGATTGCTATCAGCTGCATCATCCCGTTCTCCTTCTATTCTATCCTCAGTATGGAATCTCTCACGTTTCAATAGTCCTGTGTGATGCAATATTTTGCCTAATACCTTGATGCCTATTCATTAACCAACTAGCTCAGCCATTGTGAATGTAACGTTGACACAGTTCATTAGTTCACTCAATAGCCTCACACTGTAGACTGAGTAACCTCATGGGACAAAAAGTGTTAATGTATGCACAATAAGGTTCTTTATGATTGGTTGCCAAATCGCACGAAGACTGCACAACCTGTTCTCGAGATATCTGAAATGGCTGGATACCATCCAGACGGACCTGACAAACAAAAAAGGGGAAAATGTTTTAAACACGAAGTTTCAATAAAGGTCAGAGAAATCGTGTGGTTTAGAAAGCCTGTTTGAAATAAACAAAACAATAAAGAAACAAAAAAATGTCTTGTTAGTCACTCAATAGAAACCATCATATGACCGACGTCTTATAGCAGCATGCCATGTTGAGAGTGATCAATTGAAAATTTGTGAAAAGGTGTTGATTGATGAATGAGTTACTTTTGCGTCTTGTTGGGAAATATTAATCAGTAAAGTCTGAATTTTCAAAAAAACAAGCAAGAATACTGCCGGACAGAAATTTAGCATAAAATCATATCATAAATCAAACTTCCTGACTAAAACCTATCGAGGGAGGTAATTCAAAAGGAATACCCAAAAACGTTTTTGCTAGACACAATAAGGAGTAAAAGCTCGAATGTTCAGCCCTAAAACTCCAATGGTGCCGTCTGCACGCATGATACATACATAGATAGACAGACACACCAACTTAAAAACTGAATAAACTCATGTTGACGGTTAATTGTGACAGATTTGGTTGAAGGTTCCCAATAAAAAATGTCGAGAATATATCCATTGAGTTACCATTAATACAGTGCATACGCCTGGAAGTTAACCATGGCATTTTGCCACGACTTCACGAAGACATTTTTCTCGAATTAGCAGTGTAGTTACACAAAAGAGTAGCTTCTATTTTCTATTTTTACCATAACTCGAGGAAACAAAAAAATATCCTCTCATTTCATCCGGTGTGACATATTTCTCGAGTCTTTGTTAAAATTTACGAAATGAAACCAAGAAAAGCTGAGGAAATGAACAAAGATTTCAATGCTGCGCATACTGAACAGATTTTTGCTTATAGATGCACACTTGAGTTTACATAAAAGCGAAATAGCGTTCGTTTCAAGTCCGAATTTCTATTTTTTCACTTGATGCTTGTTTAGGTTACTCAAGATATCACAGTTCGGAATTTTAAACAAATGTCAAAAGATACATTTACTCTAATCAGTTCGTGTATTGTGTAAAGAAATGTTCCATGTATCATAGAAGAGGTGTGGTGTGGCCTAACTGTTACTGGCGCAGACATGAAATAAACTAACAGAGTTCGGATTCTAGCGGATATACACTGCACTAATGCCCTTCGGAAAGGCATGGATCTACTTCCAGTACCTAGTCATTGATGAAATATCTGGACAGATGTAAGGCAGTTTATCAAAGAAAAGGTTAGTCAGACAGAAAAAAAATGGGAAAAATAGGACAGTCTTGTCCCAAGCCCAGGTAAAGTGGTGGGTTTTATGCAGTGTTAAAAACTCCAACCCAAAACCAAATTACAACTGAAACTACAATAAAGTGCCCCCGACACAATGCTCCACGGGGAGTCTGCGGTAATACACAATTAGTATGTATGCTGTGTAATACAAATTTTCGGTGTGTTTTACAATGTTTAGTCACGGCACTAAATGTGATACACCAAACGTTGTGAAGCAGCCCGTCATCCTCTGTTTGGTGATTCAGGGGTAGAAAAATCTGATATAACAAATACATGAAGTATAAATGATAAGTATCAGATTGTTCTAAACTAAAAGGGCAGTTGAATGGCAATGGGCTGGTCATGTTACAAGAATGGCAGGCAACCGATGGACATCACGACTCACAACATGGATCACTAGAGATCACATGCGAAACCGAGGCTGACAGAATACAAGATGGAGAGATGAACTAGACAAATTTACAAAATACTGGCTCTGCAACGCCCATGATAGAGAAATGTTGTGGATCCTGGAGAAGGTCTATGTCCAACGAAGGACATTAAAAGACCGGTGCAAAAGCCACATCAGAGATTTAAAAAAAAACTGAGATCTGAATTCAGGACACAGAACTGGAGAAAGTACATCATTACATCTACCTAAGATAACGAATCTCCATGAGACCCCCCCACCAGGATAGCAAGCCTTTGGCAGAGCAAGCTCAACCTTCAAAATAAGAAGATCCCATTAATCATAAAAAGAAGGGTGTATAACCAATGCACCCCCCTAATAGTCACTTATGGAGCTGACACATAACCAAGAGACGGATCTGCAAATTGAAAATCATGCAACGTGCACATAAAAGATTTATGCTGGGCCTCATATGGAGAGACCACAAGACAGTACTGTACATCAGGGAAAAGACAAGAGTCAGGGACATCATAGATTCCATTAAGAATCTCAAATGGTAGTGGGCTGGCCATGTTACAAGAATGGCGGAAAACCTATGGACATCGTGACTCACGACATGGTTCCCCAGAGATCACATACGCAACCTCGGCAGAATATTAGATGGAGAGACGAGCTGAACATATTCAGAAAGTACTGACTCTGCGACGCCCATAATAGTAAAGTGTGGCGAATCCTGGGGAAGGTCTATGTTCAACGACGGACATTAAAAGAGAGATGATGATGATCATGATGATCATGATGACGATCAAACGATGGACGTTAAAAGTTTGCAGATGGTGATGATGAAAGTACAAGGGCGAACGCTGGAACTTGATATCCAGCAGAAGATATATCACATGTGAGTGGGCATAGTTTTGAAAAGATGTCACCGATAGAATGCTAACTCATAAGTTCATGCAAAATCTCGAATATAGTTTTTTCACAATTTAATCACATTAATCACTAAAATGTGTTTTGATTATATGCTGATACAAATACTTTTCCTCTCTCTCTCTCCCTTGTTCGGTGAAATATGAAAACGGCGTTTTTATTTTTATTCTACGGTGATTTTAATCAGTTTTCCGGGAAAAAAAATATGGATTTTGGACGAGGAAGTCTGATCACATTTCCATTAGTCAAGCTGGACATACGAAAAACTAAAACAACGGAAAACACTCGGAAAATATTGTTCCAGTCTAGACTGATCAGTAAAATGTTATTGAAAGCCACTCTCATAGATTATTTGCCTTGTTGTAAAGGAAACAAGAATACTTATTGATTTATCATCTTCTCAATCATGATTTTCCTCGTCTGCCTATTATTATTATTATTATTATTATTATTATTATTATTATTATTATTATTGTTGTTGTTGTTGTTCTTCTTCTTCTTGTCCTTGTTCTTGTTCTTCTCAATCTTCTTCTTCTTCTTCTTCTTCTTCTTCTTATTATTATTATTATTATTATTATTATTATTATTATTACTATTATTATTATTATTATTATTATTATTATTATTATTGTTATCATTATTATTATTATTATTATTATTATTACATTTGTTCACTCAGGAACGGTTTCCTTCATTCCTGACCATAGACAATCCATTCCTCCATGAAATGCATTACAACGAAACCTGTCACCAAAACTGGCAACGCAGGTTTCATAGTTTTCAAGTGGGTCTTGATGGCTTGCAATATAAGTATGCATTACACGTACCACTGAAGTTCTACGGCTGAATATTCAAACATTCCTGACCATGGACAATCCCTTCCTCTTTGATTTCCAATGCATTTGTATATTTAAACCATTAGCTATGCGTTTACATTATACATATGATTGACGTATTGTGTTAGTGAAACTCATAAATTCTTGACCAATGACAATCCTTTCTTCCTCATTGCCGATACATTTGTTTAGTAAAACCATTTACAGTGTTTGTTTGTTTTTTTTTGAGTAAATCCTTTAAAATGGGTCTATATTATAAATATAAAATCTTTATTCCGTCAGTAAACTTTTGCATAAACCTTTGACCAATGACAATCACCCTTCCCTTCATTTTTAGTGTATTTTCACCTTTCAAATGCAATTCTAAAATGAAGTATTTAGATATAATCACATTTTACATGGATGGCAAGCCTTCGGCAGAGCAAGCTTGACCTTCAAAAACAAGTCAATCTCAATAGTCCTGAAAAGAACAGTGTACAACCAATGCATTCTCAAAATCGTCACTTATGAAGCTGAAACAAGGAACCTAATCAAGAGATAGACTCGCAAACTGAGAAGCATGCAATGTGCACATGACAGAATCGTGCCCAACCTCACATGGAGAGATCATAAGACAGCAAAGTATATAATGAAGAAAACAGGAGTCCAAAACATCATAGAATCCATTAGAAAATATAAATGGCAATGGGCAGGCCATGTTGCAAGAATGAAAGACAACTGATAGACATCACGACTCACAACATGGATCCTCTGAGATGATATGCGAAACCGAAGCCGACAAAATACAAGATGGAGAGACGAACTTGACAAATTTAGAAAATACTGGGTCCGCGACGCCCATGATAGAGAGTAATGGCAAATCCTGGGGAAGGTCTATATCCAACGAAGAACATTGAAAGACTGATGATGATGATGACATTATGCATAAAATATGTGTATTCTGCCTATGACGCTGGGATAAATTCCTTACCAAAGAATACTTTTCTTCTTGGTTCCCGATACATTATTATGTTAAGAGTTTTGCAATACATTTACTGACACATCAGTTACATTTTCAGGCTACTTGAAGACTCTGGACCATTCCGAATCCGAAAAAGTGTAACACTAGCTGATTCCAGCTCACCCAAACTCTTCACTGTCTGCCTTAGGGTGATCTCCTGAAACTTAAACTGGATTAATGAAGAAATCAGAATAGACGACGAATACATAAGTAACCTCAAATTTGCTGACAAGATCGTCCTTTTTGCTGAGAACCGTCTTTATCTCCAACAAATGCTAAACGAACTGAACGAAGGAAGCAAAAAAGTTGACTTTCATGTGAATTTCAGTAAAACAATGATCAACGAACATTTTGGAGACAAAGACACAACAATCGAAATAAAAAAAAAGAAAAGCAGACAAAAGAAGACGTTTACCTGCAACAACGAATGTCTCAGAAATTCTCAAAAGACGAAGAAACCAAGGGAAGAATCACACTAGGTTGCTAAGCTTTCGGTAGGACAAGATTGACCTTCAAGAACAAGAAATTCCTGTTAGTTTTGAAAAGGAAGGTATACAACCAATACATCCTCTCGATAGTCATGGAAGCATATTACAGGACCAAAAGATTAGCTCTCAAACTGAGAACCATGCAAAATGCACAGGAGAAAATCATGGAGGGATTACAAGAGGACACAATATGTCAGGGGAAAACGGGGATATCATAGAAACCATAAAAAATCCAAATGGAAAGGTCCGTCAGGTTGCAAAAATATCAGACAACCAGTGGCCATCAAGACCCACAATTCACCTACACTCAAATCTCTTTCACCAACCACCACCCAGACTTTCGACTACTCAGCCTAACAAAACACTATCACAAGTTTCGGAATGATAAAGAGATCGTACATACAAATTAATGATGATTACTTCTTCACTTTACGCCATTTCTGTCGACGAAAGTTTCTCCTTATAGCAACGATGCTATGAGCAGATTGATCATGAAGATCAAATCGAGACCGGCATATATACATAAGGAAGTTTTTTTTTTTTTTCGGTCGAGAAACATTCAAATTATTTCCCCATTTGAATTGATTGTTTATTGCTTTTTGCATTACGCCATTTCGAATAGCGGGGAAACTTGTATTTAAAAACCCAGACCTCACAACCTTAATCGTGTTCCCCGACAGGGACAGAAACGGAAAAATAATAATTCCGAAAAGATAAACAAGGGAACTAACACTTAACATAAATACGGCAATATATATATATATATATATATATATATATATATATATATATATATATATATATATATATGACATAATTTGCATCAGTCTCGAAAGCCTCTTCATTCAGCTTTTCTGCTCTCTTTTTGTAAAAGGTGTCTTTATTTTCTTTTTTTCCTGTTTTTGGAGGTTATTTTTTTTTTTTGTATACTACCTTTCTATGTTTTTGTCTCAAACAAAGGAAGGCTTTTCTGCTTCCTTGTCTTACATGTTCGATATTTTCCTGTATCTTTCTACCCCTTCTTACAACCTTTCAAAATTGTTTTATCTGTTTCCTTCGAAAAAATGTTCTTTAAGGATTATAGTCAGACAATACCGTAGGATGTCAAAGTAATTACACATAATGGAAATAATTTACTTTCTACATGGAAATAACGCAAATGGTAAATATTTTTTTAGGATTCATTCAGCTTGGAAAGAGTGTATGTATATCATATAAACATAAACACACACACTCACACACACACACACACACATATATATATATATATATATATATATATGTGTGTGTGTGTGTACGTGTGTGATAGAGAGTTTGTATGTGAGTGCATACAAGAGTTTTATTTGATTTTCGGATACTTAAAGAGATCACTACTTTGTAAAATTGTAGATATACATGCGTGTGCGTGCTTATATATGTATTCATATATATATGTGTGTGTGTGTGTATGTTTATGTATATATTTACATATATATATGTGCTTATATATATCTATATATATATATATAAACATGTACATACACACTCATATATATATATGTGTGTGTGTGTGTGTGTGTGAGTGTGTGTGTGTGTGTGTGTGTGCGAATGTTAGAGTGTGTGTCGGGGAATACCATATCAAGAAATCTGTACTGTTTTTTAATTGTCCCGAAATAGGGCTATGGTAAAACAGTTGCCGAACTTCATAATAAAGTAGAATTACAAAAATAAATCTAAAAAAAATTACATGCAACAAGAACCAAAAATTGTATAATAATCAGTTGTGAGACAACTCGATGAAATAAAACAGATCAGATTTAAAGTGTTTTTTGTGGAAAACGGTCATGGTTATTTTGGGACTATACATAGATATTGACTAAAAGATACGTTCTTTTTTAGCATTATACGTAGCGTTCAAATGACTATATATATGTAGAGAGAGAAGAGAAACTCAATCGTAACCGTCACGAATCCAACGTCTTTAGACAGCATGCCATGTTTGGGTTGATCAATTAAAAGATTGTAAAAAGCAGTGATCCGTAAGTATTTCATCTCTCACCTTTTGTTGTGTTGTTATCAGTCCAATTTTTTCATTTAAAAAGGACGTATACAGATTAAGAGGCTGATTTAGTACAAAATAATGTTGCAAATCAAACCCTCCCTAAAAATTCAATTAGGAGAGAAATAGAAAAAACAACAAAAAAGAAAACAACGTTTTTCTTACGTATTGAAGAGAGTGTGTGTGCAAAATTGTTTCTCTTATGAACGGTTAGGGCTTTGCAAAGTCCGAATACATAGATACATATAGATGTCAGAACACATGGATAACCTAAACCTGGCAACGGTATTTAAACCAGTTTGTAGTTGCTGGTGGTGATTAAAAATCGAAGATACAACCGAATCTCGTATAAGTGAATCATCATAGCCCGCTCCTGTACCTGAATTACTTATCTACAAATTTCTTTATCTTAAAATTATCTAAGAAAAAAAAAATTACCTGCATAAGATTTCGGCATTTTTATCCTAAGATGACCATTGAGACACCGAAAAGGACTTTTTTTGATTAAAACATAGTGAAGAAAGAATGTTTTTAGATGGTGGCTCTTGGTGTACTCCTGTGGATTTTTAAGGATATGAGCAGGAACATCCGGACACATACTCTCACACACACACACACAGAGACACACACACACATGGGCTGGCATATAGGCTCATAGACAAAGACAATGAATGAGAGATGAATCTGCAGCCAAGTTGACTGGTTGGTCGTGCCATTTGTGGGGTCACAGTGATTTGACACTAGTACAAATTTGTCACTTTTTTTAGTCAAACGCATATGATTCGTACAACAATATTTAACATTAATATCATTCGTCGATAGTGGGGCAATGACCATCCAATACACTGGAAAAAGCGACGTTTCTTCTCACAATCTACCCAAGAAATTGCTTGGTGGCTAGGGATAGTTGCGAATCCGATCATCAGTGGCTTGGGTCACTGTTTGGATAAGCATAAATGTCAGGATTTCAAATCCTAATTCCAAGCCCAAATTGCCTTTCCCAATTTAGAGCTTTTGCAAGGGGTGATTCTTTCTATTCCAATTGCAAACTGACCGTTTACATACTTGTAAAATCTTAAACAATTTCACAAATAAACGTCCGTTATGTATAAAACAAATGAATACGTATAATTCTGTTACCAATTCCACACGCTCTATTCTCCTTCAACGTGCTTTTAAGCACCAACCGTGTAGTCCAGCTAACTGTAATTGATCACCTCGAAACTACCAGCAAAGCTGGAACTGAACGTGGCGCTAACACCTGAGGAAATTGCAGAAGTAATCGAGAAACTAATATGTGGCAGTACTGCGGGCGTCGATGGCATTCCTCTAGAGATCTGGAAACACCAAGGCCCAGCAAGGTTCCACGAAATCCTTGTTTCTTGCCGTGCACAGAAGAAACTACCCCGGAACTTCTAGGAAGCAGTCATCATAACACCCTACAAACACAAGGCATAAAAGTTAAGAGTGACCAAACTAACCACTCAGTCTATAACGGGTAACGCCCTGTTATGCAAAAGCCACAGATCTCCCCGGTTTGGGAGTCAGTGAGAAGAAAACAATCATCATCATCATCATCATCAGCAGCAGCAGCAGCAGCAGCAGCAGCAGCAGCAGCATCCTTTTCACATAAGATCTGTATGGATCCATTTGGTTGGCTGTCATGATGTTCAGCGTTTGTCCAACATCATTGCTACAAGAGCAGCCCCTCTCCATTTGAGTTTTCTAATGGATCCTATGACATTTCTGACATGTTTTTACTCAAATATATTGTACTTTCTTGTGATTTCTCCATGTGATTTTGAGCATGATTTTGTACATATTGCATGGTCCTTAGTTTGAGGGTCAATCGTTTGGTTAGTTTCCATGGTTCAGTTTCACAGGTGACTATCGGAAGGCATTCGATATACACCCTTATTTTCAGGACTAATGAGATTTCTTTGTTTTTAGAGGTTGACCTGGCACTACTGAAAGCTTGCCAAGATAATGTGATACTTAGCTTGATTTTTTTTTTAATAAAGATTCGATGTTCCAGTTATATCTAGGTGTCAAAATTCCCCAATTCACTGTCAACCTCTATCAATCTGTAAGTTAGGCTTGATGGTGTCCAAGACTTTATTTACCTGGAATATGTCGAATCTTCCGATCAGATTTTTGCCAGTCAAATTAGAGAGAAACTTTACTGGCCCCAAAATAATTTGTCTCGACTGATCCAAAAATATCTTGATGTTAAAAATATATCTAAAATATCCCACATTATCAAGCCATCATTCTCTATATGCTACCTTAAAATACAGTTATACCTTAAAATTCGCAGAGGTTGAGGGCACTAAGTTGTGCAGATACGAAAATCCTCAGTTAATTCTTGTTGATGTCATCCCGAACTCTTTTCATACAACGTTCCGGCCGTTGTATTCTACGGCCTTCATCAGGTATCATCTGGTGGGTGTTGGGGAGGTAACGAACCGAACCCTTTATTTAACTGACGGGGGTATATTGACCGCACTCCCCTCTTAAAATTAGTAGTACTATTATTGTCTCACACTGGGATTGAACCTAGAACCATCAGATGACACATAGCGTAGTGGTTACAGAATCAGACAAAATTGCTGCAAATAATCTGATGGTTCTAGGTTCAATCCGTAGTATGAGACAATAATACTACTACTAACGCTAAGAGGGGAGTGCGGTCAATATACCCCCGTCGGTTAAATAAAGGGTTCAGTTCGTTACATCCCCCACACCTACCAGATGATACCTGATGAAAGCTTTAGAGAACAACGACCGAAACGTTGTATGAGAAACAACCAAGATGAGGATGGCCCAAATATTAAAAGAGATAGTAATGATACCTCATCTCAAAAAATCAGGGGTATACGGGTTTATATTGTCTGCATAAATAGATAACACAAATATTATCAACATACATTTATGATTTCTCTAATTTTTTATGTTCTGTTCATTCTTCATATCTCATTCTCTATGGTACGTTTTTATGCGATACGCTACATAACTTCCTTCAAATTCATATAATCTTATTCATGACTGAACCGCAAAATATCGAAACCGCGAATAGCAACAGATAACGGTATACCAAATCATCATCATCATCGATCTTCGTCGGACAGAGACCTTCACTCGGATTTACGACACCTCTCTATCATGGACATCGCAGAGACAGTACTTTCTGAGTTAGTTTAGTTCCTCTCTCCATCTTGTATTCAGCCGGTCTCCGTTACGCATGTGATCTCTGGGGATCCATGTTGTGAGTAGTGATGTCCATCGGTTGTCGGCCATTCTTGTAACATGACCGGTCCATTGCCATCTGAGTTTTTTAGTAGATTCTATGATGTCTCGGACTCCAGTTTTCTTCCAGATGTACTGTGCTGTCTTGTTATCTCACCTTGTGAGGTCGAGCATAATTCAGCTCCATAAGTGACAATCGAGAGGATGCATTGGTTGTATGCCCTTCTTTTTTGGAATAATGGGATCTTCTTGCATTAAACAAATCCACTCAAATGATAATCATGTTACGTTCATTATATGTATGATGCATTTTAAACTGAGATACGGTTTTGCTATTTCTGAATGTTATTCTTAATTTACAAATATATGAGCTCCATTGGATAATAACTAAACTCATCCAATATCTGTAATTTATAATAACTATGTCTTATGTCTGAGCTCAACTGAAAATATCTAAATTTAGGTATAACATATCTTAGTTGGCAACGCTATCTATGATTTTGATCATTTTGATTTACTTTTTCTCTTCCTCTGCATCGAATGAAGACCTTTCCAGGCAAGAAGAACAAACTTAACAAAGGAAGAAGATCACGTACAGCGATACATTAACATTGTCACCTTTTTATGTTCATATGATCAGATATCTATTGGGGTGTTGATTTCTGCTCAGTCCACTTCTGGTTACGATACAGTTGAGTTTTTTTATTAAAAATATGAAGAAATGTTATAAAAGATCTTTTCTCTTCTCAAATCAACTAGCAGTCGAGAAAACTGAAAAATTTACATGCCCAAGAAAGAGGTGACTCGACGGAATTGAGTTGCTGAGTTAAATCACAGTCTGCCTCCGATATCCAGTCAGATAAAGTGGTAGACCACAAAATAACAAGAACATATAAAGCCTTTGGTAGACTATACAAACAGGTCTGATCAATATACAACCTGCCGGAAGACACAAAAATAAACTTCTATAATGCATTCATCTTCATGGTGCCAAATCTTGGGTCAGCTATCAGTACCACAGACGTCTTCTCGAACACTTCCACTTGTGCAGACGCCATACCATTTACAAACTGCCCCGAATGATTTCCCTCCACTTCTCTCTCTCTCTCTTTAGATATATCAGTTTATCTACCTATTTACTTTTGTATCTATACATACATACAGATAGATCGATCGATATATAGATAGATTGGTAGATGCGGTGCCGTGGAATTTTTTTTTTTACTTGAGAAAAAGATCGCATTTAATGGAATACCTCAACTTAAGATTAAAACAAAAGCAAACAAGTAAAAACAGAAACTCCCTTTTTTTTACAGCTTCTATTTTAAAGCACCCTAGGGTTTGCCATAATAAGTAAAACAAAAGATTTTTTACCGTGAAATACAGGCAAACCTTCTCAGCCAGACAGAACGACAGAGACAGACGACAATGGGTTATGGCGGGAACTCATGGTGAAAAACTATTATTCAAAAACACATAACAGCGTTCTTACATAAAAATAAGAAGAAAAAAAAGGGGGAAGCAATTTTTTTGTTCTCCTTTAGGTGGCTTATAATTGCGTGGAATGTTTTCGTAAGCCTGGATTTTAGAAATAAAAGGAGAGAAAGCATTTCTCCTCGTCGAATGAAAAGTATGATAACTGAATGAAATCCCCCGAGACGTATTAGAGATCTGGGCAGGAATTTCCATAAAATCTGCAATTTGTTACGACAGAATGGAGAATTCCACGATTTTAGTTGATGCATTAACGTTAAGGAACTTGACAGGAAGTCTGCTACGGATACAGCTCAGTGGTTAGAAGTTTGAATGAGAATGGACTTCGGGGCAATCTTGTCTTCTTTAAGAGAATAGCTAAGTAATAAGGATGTACAAAAATGTATATTTTACTTTTGTGCATTCTAATGAACTACGTATACCTAGGTTCTTTTGTTTGGTTCTAGGGACTCTGAAATCAAGGGTATCTTTTTGAAATTTTGCAGAAAACTACTCTGGGGGCAGCTCGGGGCTAAGGAGTTTCAGAATGAGGAATAAGTCTTCACATAGCTGAGGGATAATGGTATGTACATAAATGTATTTTACTTATGTGTATTATGATAAATGACATATGTTTAGGTTCTTCTTAACTCTAAGGACGCTGCAATCAATGTATGTGTTTATCACGGTTTTTGAAACTTCACTATAAACTACTTTTTCACTTTCACGAAAAGGTCGAATTTAACCCCCAGCATTTGTTTTGCAGCGCACCATTAGAGAGGCAGAGCACACCCCTTTCTCTCTCCCTCCCACATCCCAGTCTTCCTTATCTACCACCATCCTAACTTCCGATGACTCAGCCTAACAGTACTTCATCAACACTTCTTTTTAGGTCTAGTTGAGTGGAAATATATCATATTCAGTGGCAATTGTGCACTTGGAGTAAAGTTTTTTGCTGGTGGTAATAATGTTAGGTATGACTGTAACATTTTTTAAAAAATCAAGTTCTTTGACTGGCGGTGATTCGTGTGCACTACCACTGAAAAAGCTCCAAGTATTAGATAATTGTGCAATACCATAATTTATATTACTCAACATCATAATTAAATTAAGCTTAAATGAAGGAATCTTTGCAAACAATAACACAGAGGCAAGATCCTGTCTAGCATAGGTACGCAATTTGTATAATCGAGCCAAAAGTATCTTCAACTATCTGCATGTTTTTGTACGGATATTAGATGAATTTCAAATCTCAAGCTATTATAAATTTGATTTTTTCAAAAAAACTTGAAAATTGATTTCTGACCTCAGTATGAAGTTTAAAAGCAAAAATTAGACCGGAAATAAATTACTGATTGGAAAATATATATGATTAGTGGTGTTACACAATAATACGAGGCTACCAGCTACGGAGGCGCCTTATGATTTTGCCAGTAGAGGTCACTGCAGACTGACACAAATTTGTTGGCAGTGAGTTTTGAAAATGTTACGATCATACTTTTTATCGCAGGAAATTGCAAAAAAATTGACACGAAGTTCACGAATGTTATTAATCCCCACCCGCTTGTCTGGGGACGCTCATTTCTTTTTTTTTTTCTCTTGCAAACAAATCAATGGTAATAGCTTCTTCGCAAGAAAGTTTTAGCTGTTGATGGCTAGTAAGAAAAAAAGTAAATTCAAAATTTATCAATGTAAAATTACCACAGAACAAAAACACGACAGAGACTAAAACGAAAGACACTTTACTTATAAAGATAAAATATGATTACTTGGGGTTCCTTGGGGGTCTTTATTCATTCTCCTCAACTACATATTAAAAAAGATAATCGTCATGACCCGCTGACCCCATGCCCAACCCAAGATATCCATCTAAACATGCTTCAAAATCTCAGATGTGTTCTGCTTGGAGCATTTGCATTGTGTTTGAGGCCAATCGATCTGATCTGTTCCGATATTGAAACTTCCGATCGATGTATCGATCTGAATGTGTTGATACAGCCACATCACTTAAATATAGATTTGAGGATTGGGGATGGAATTTTAAATGATTGATTAGATCTTCTCCTGCAGCTTAAATATGTAATTGAAGTTGGGTAGCGCGTAGGACACAGTAAGATCGATTCAAATTAATTCCACATTAAGATTGATTTTTTTTCCATCGGCAAAAAAACAAAAACAAAATAATATTAAAATGAAAGCAATCGGCTTAAAACACTCAAAAGAGATCGATTTTCTTTGAAAATTTGATCATCAAGATCTGAATCAATTTTGGGGAAAATACGAAAAAAAATAAATAAAAAATGCAGGTCTGCTTACTCGCTTAATAGAGACCACCACTTGACCAATGAATTTTGGCTGCATGCTGCGTTGGGGATGATTATTTAAAAAATCAGAAGAAGGGGTAAAGAATGAATGAATCACTTATCTCAACTACTGTTGGGCAGCGAACACAAAAAATCTAAATTTTCTAAATGCAACGTGAATTTTGCAAGGAAAAACAAAGGGACAAATTTAGCAACAACTTACATTGCAAATTGAAGCCCCCCTCCTCTAAAAGACCTATCTCGTAAGGGATTTTTTTGTAAACGTAATAAGGGGTGAATATTAGAATATTCATCCCTTTAGCTCTATTAGTGTGGTCTACACGAGCGATACATACATACCTAACCAGCAAAACCTACTTAGAAAATGAACAAACTTATGTTGACAGTTTTTGGTTGACAGTGTCTTATATGAATATTATAAAAGAATTTCCGATTTGAAACAGCGAACGATGGGGGATATTGAATAAAATCTTCATCTTTTGATGAACAAAAGAGTCCAAGGAAATAAGAACAAAATAAAGAGACCCTGCAAAATCAATAATATTTGTTGCTTTCGATTCTGTGCGATCGAAGTGCATTAAAAGGCCGGTTCCAAATTATCAAATCATTTGCTCGTATTGTACGTTGAACATTTGGGACAATGTCGCTCGTTCTACAGCGTGGTTCTAACTGCACTATCTTTGGAAGATTGTTAAACTTGGTCCAAGAACTCTCGAAGATAACAATCGCGACTAATGATCGCATTAATGGAACGCGCTTTAATTTATTTAGCTGTTCGACTGATTCAATTTTAAACTCGATTAAAAATCAGTTCTCTACATAAGTTGGATCTTGTCCGTAATTGATCATTTTTTTCTTTTTTTTTTCAATTCCGGTATGTTTCTCGTGAGACATTTGATGACACTTTTCCCTGTCCTTATAAAACCATGAGTTTAACTATGATACATCCCATCGAGAAAAAACTTTCTCTCGTTGGAATGGCACTCAGTTTAATGGCATTTGTTCTAACGGCAGACTCATGCTCCAAGGCACGTGGAATACGCCCTCATTCGGGAGCTCACGTGCATAGACGCATGCGCACACTTTCCAATAGGTGGGTGTCCTTTCCTCCAGAGTATGGCAAACCAATAAGTCAATAATATAGAGCCCTTACGCCGACCATGGCTTCAGCCAGCCTTCCTGGACTCTGCATATTATATTGCTACTTACGCAGCCCTATTACGATACGCGAAACCAACTTAAAAGCAACAAGCACCCTAAATGGCTTCTCACGTTTCATCCAGTGCTATTTTACCTACGAATAGGGGGAGAAATCGATTCATGCTTTTCCAAAGGTCATCGGATTGAAACTCCCAAAAGAAGAAATTAAGCGAAGAATCACACAACGCAGACAAGCATTCGGAAAGGGAAGCTCAACCTTCAAGAACAAAAAATTCTGCAGGTGCTAAAAAGAAGGGTCTATAACCAATATATCCTCCCGATAGTCGCCTATGGAGCTAAAACATTGAACATAACCGAGAGACTGACCCGTAAACTGAAAACCATGTTACATGCTCAAGAGGGAATCATACTCAGTATAACATGGATAGATCACAAGACAGCACAGTAGAGTGAAGAAAAAAGGAATCTGCGATACCATACAATCCATAAGAAAACTTGAATGGCAGTGGGTTTGTCATGTTTTTAAAATGACGGATAATCGCTGGACATCACCACTCACAACGTGGATTCCCAGAGATCACATGCAGAAGGGGATGACTAAATACATAAGATGGCATGATAGACTAGATAAGTTCAGAAAGTACTGGCTCCGTGACACCCACGATAGAATGGTCTGACAAACCTTGAGGAAGGTCTGTGTTCAACGATGAATGCTAAGAGGCCGCTATTACTGCTCAAAACGTTTGAGCCGTAGTTTGAACGAGGCTCTTCGAGTCAAAACTACCTGCTGTTAACCGCTTGGCCACCTTGCAACTCTCTAAAGCAATGCTTGTCGTTTTCTTTCACTAACCCTCCATTCTGAATTTTTTTGTGATGCTTATTTTTTTTTTTGTTTTACATCACTACGCACTTTAATCCAATCTAAAATTTCTTAGGTTGCATTTGACAGCAGTTTCAGCCATGTTCCATATTCTTAAGAGTCTGCTCCTATTTTCCTTTCTCTTTCTCTCTCTTCTGTCCCTGGTCCTTGTAAAACCGTCAGCTACACAGCCGTATGCATTCTACCCAGCATTTTTCTCCTATTTTGCCCTCCCCTACGCCATTTTGAATGTTTTTTCAGCGTTTTATTTCGTATTGTCTTCTTCCCACTTTTTTTTTTCTTGATTCGAATTGTCAATTTATTCCTCCCCTTCATCATTCCCCGTTTTATTTTGTTTTGTTTTCATTCATTCCTGAGGCTTTGTTTATTGAACATCCTTTCATTCATTCTTTCTTTCTTTCTTTCTTCCTTCCTTCATTTCATTCTTTCTTTCTTTCTTTCTTTCTTTCTGTCTTCTTTTGATAATTTTCATCCTTCTTTTCTTAGCCCATGAAATTTTTTCATCTTGAATATTTGACTTTCTTTTTGTTGTTCCTTTCTTATCTCATTCTTTTTCCCTCCCTCTCTTTCATTCTTTTTATCTTTTGAACTTCTTTCTGTTCATTATTCCTCTATTGAGATTTTTCTCCCTTCTTCATTTCCTTTCTTTCTTTCTTTTTTAAACCTTGTATTTCGGATATTCTCAATTTTTCATATCCACCAAGCTTTCTTTCCTCTCCCTTCATTCTTTCTTTCTTTCTTTCTTTATAACTTTCTTTCGACCTTTCTGTTCGTCCTAGGTTTTCCTTCTTACGTTTCTTCTTTTTCTCTATCTACCTTTCTTCTTCTTTCTTCCTATCCCCCCTCTCACTAGACTTCTCAAGCATCTATTACCCGACTGCCCCCCCCATTGCATCATTTATTTCCATTAAAAGAAACATCCTTATTAAAAATGCCCCTGGGAGATTTCCCAATAATATTGTACCTGGTATATGATCATCACTATCATCATCATGAAGAGAAGTAGAGTAAAAGAGAAAGATTAGTGTTGTCTAAAATTTGGAGATCAAGAAGCATTGTCGTATTACATATGATATTAGTCGCTCTTTACATCATTTCTTCAAAAACACAACGTGCTACACGATATATATATATATACATATATATATATATATATATATATATATATATATATATATCGTGTAGCACGTTGTGTTTTTGAAGAAATGATGTATATATATATATATATATAATAAGAAATGATATATATATATATATATATATATATATATATATATATGTACATGCGATGCTCTTCCATAGGTATAGAGCACTCTGGTGGATGAGGGATTTCTGTGTAAATAAATATATGACTTAAATTCAGCCTTACAGACTGTCCATTTCCGTAGTCCAGAGGTAGGATATGGGTCTGCGGGTCTGAAGTGAAGGTTTTAAATCTGCCTTGGGGTATTGAATGGGATTATGAAAAGTCTATAGCTACACTGAAGAGATGAGACACATTGAAACAATTGTCTGTGGATGATTAAAAAATTATACATTTATATAATATGAAATATAAAGAGTGAGACAGATCCGGGAGTGAAGAGTTTTGAAGTTAGGTTTATTTATCCGTAGATATTTTTTTTGCTGTTGTTATTGTTAATGGTTCAGACATGTTTTGGGGAGGTATTCCCATCTTCAGTCGTGTGTGCTGTGTGCGTATGTGCTTTTAAGGGTTAAAGGTTTGATGTGGAACCTGAGTCCACCATCAAGAGCTTTGCCTTGTGAGTAAAAAATTGTATCCAAGCTGCCTTAGGTATCCTGCTGTGTGAGCGAATATATATATATATATATATATATATATATATATATATATATATATATATATATATAGATAGATAGATAGATATAGATATAGATATAGATATAGATATATATTCGGACAAGTTACATATAAGGATTGATAAACCTTACCTCTAAACACACCTCACTCCCGAGTCTGTGTCACTCTCTACAGTACACATTATATATATATATATATATATATATATATATATATATATATATATATATATATATCCAGCCACTGATAAGTTAGCCGTAGAATACATTCTTGCAGTAACCCTGTTTAAATGTTTATTCTCTTTACGTTGTCTTAATTGAGTGATATATTAACCGAGTAACAACGGGAGATGATTTCAAATGAGTTCTTTCATAATATAAGGCAATTCATAATTCATTTTGTCTGATCACATATATCCATTTCTTAGTACATAACTGTCGCATTAAAAAGAGCAAATAAACTGAGATTAAACGAGGTGAGACTTTGCGTTGAAAGCAGTTTTGTTAGCTTTACCATTACAAGCGTCTGTTCAGCTCAATGTTAAGAGCATCCGTCTGCCTGTCTATCTATCTATCTAATGCTCTTCCAACATGGAATAGAGCACTCTGGTTGATGAACAATATATACGATAAATAATCATATTGCTTAAATTCAACCTCACTGACCGTCCAGTTCCGTGGAGTAGTGAGAGGATACCAGCACCCGGGTCTGAAGCTAAAGTTTCGATCCTACCCTATAGTACTGGATGGGATAATTGATAATCTACAGTCATACTGCAGAGTTGTAATATAACGAAACAGCTGTCTGTCGAACACACACACACACACATACATATATATATATATATATATATATATATATATATATATATATATATATATATATATATATATATATATCAGTAATATGGACGATTCACATCCAACAAAATGTGATAATTATAAAGACATTAGAGTGGGTGCCGGCCGAAATATCG
>OY735219.1:3553774-3621274 GCA_963457665.1 Thysanoteuthis rhombus | reverse complement strand
AAACTGCAGTTTACATGTTTGTGATTCGTAAAACGAAATGACATTTCTGTGTCGTGGGTTGTTTTAAAGGAGTGTGAGGAGAACCCTTTGTATATGCATTGGTGAGAATCGGGATGGTTTGAAATATAAGTATGTGTGCGTGTACTTGCGTGTCTGTGTGCGTGTGTGTGTGTATGTCTGTGCATGTGTGTGTGTGTGTGTGTGTGTGAGTGTGTGCATGCCAAATGCAATTGGAGACTCACTACCAAATGTCAACGATTTTTAGCTTAAAAGAATGATGCTGCGCAATCTTCCCCATACTTTAATTTCAGGTGACGAACTAAGCTAAACTTGGGAAATATCTCAATCACTTCATCAGGAGTCTGTCTGGTGGGATAAAAAGTTCAGCTTTCCCAACTAATGCCTGGGTTGGTATTCGAGACCTGGAAAAAACGAGGATTTCGAAGGCTCATTTTCAAGTAGGCTATCCCCACGAAGAATATTGCTGCCGCACAGTCTTTCTTCTTTAGCCTCCCATTTGTGTCAGATTAAGCTAGGATTAGTTAATATCCCTTCTTAAGGGGTTAGTTGCGTGTTTCCCATTGGCACCAGAGGTTGGTGTTCAAGTCCTAAGGGGATCGATCAGGATATCGAATGCTGTCATCCTAGGCAGGAAAATCTTTCCCATTTGAATGAGTAACACATGATAATGATTTTTTCTGACCGGGGTACCATGGCAAAAATCCACCATTCTATGAATGGCATTTTTGCGACTAATCTTGAATGTCTACTCGTGATATCCATCCTCACTGAGTGTCCCTCTAGCATATCCAATTGGTTTCATCAATTAACTCAAAAATTCCTACGGGGCACTACTACAGCGTCAGGACTATGTCTATATTTTGTCTCCTTAGGCCTTGAGCGATAATAAACTAAGCCTGATAATTTTGGTGTTTTAAAAATCAAAATGTGATGTTTACACATGAGTCAACATTGTACTTTTTGTATAAGCCTTTCGGATTTAAGATTATGCCGAGCTGAAAGCTCTGGTAGTCATCTGGTAAACAAAGTTAACCAACATTGGATCTGGTGAGCACTTAAATGTGTGGCCGCACTGGAATACCACGTACTGCAAGCGGATAGTGTCCTTGCCCCAAACTATGAAACCTCAGTAAATATCTAACAGCAACGTCACAATGAACGACCTGTGACTAATCTGGTCAATGAAGCGTCGAAACTGACCAGTCATTAGATGGGTGACATCTCTAGGTGAGAACTCTTGGTACTGCAAGAGGTTAGCGATTTTACGACTGAAAATGAAAATCTCAGTGAATAACTTACGGCCACGCCATATCGAAAGCAATGGTACCCATCTGGCAATCAAAGTTAAGCAGTCGAATCCGGTCAGTCTTTTGATGGGTGATCTCTTCGGATGACCAGGTACTGCAAGCAGTTTGTCTGCCTTGTGCCTGACTATGAAAATCATAGAGAATAACTTACTACCACATCATGCTGAAAACACTAGAATTGCCTCATCAACAAAGTTAAGCAGTGTCGAATTTGATTACTCTTCTAACTGGTAACCTCTTTGGAACGCCAAGTACTGCAGGTGCTTGTGGCCTTGTACCAGTATCAGTCATATGCACAAACATATGCACACTCTCTCCAACCAAACAAAAACGCATAGAGAATTACTTATAGGACCATAGCTCTCAAACTTAATTTATGACAGTGCACTTACATATATATATATATATATATATGTTTGACCTTCGCGGCACCCCACTGCATCCCATTGAAATGTGAATATCGTAATAGACATCTTTTACTGTTCATCACCCTGCATCCATAGAGCAGTAAACTATAGAGTTGCAATGGAAGCGTGTCCTGAAAGCCAACGTGCTGTAAAAATGAAATGAATGAAACGAAAACATTTCTGTAGTCAATAAATGGAACTGTTACATCAGAATAAATATATACGTTTTCATCATCCTAGTTGCTTCTACGCACAGCACCCAAAGAAAATTAATGCGTGCACAAAAGGAGGTAATACGTGCACAAAAGAATTTAAATTATGTCAATGGTTTACTGAGTATTCATTGAAAAATGATTGATTCATGGAGTCCAATTTAAAAGCGCACAAATATTTTCTCACGGGAGAAAAAAATGCAGAATATATGAGTTTTGCGCATATGCACAACAAAATCTTTTGCCTGTCGCCTCTTGCTTTTTTTTCATCTGTCGCTAAAAAAATGAGATTTCACAAAATCTTGTGATACAACCACTTGATTGACAACTATGTGGTGGTAACGGGACAGACACAATACCTTACTAGACGCGGCCAAGGCTCCGAGTTCATGTTAGTGCATTTGGATTCTAATTAAGCGACATATTCGGGAAATATTTGTGTCACATTATTGTGCTGTGGCACACAGATTGAGAACTACTGTGCTCTCACAGGGAAGGGGAGAAAAGGGGGACATCCACTCCAAACAAGTTCCATCGAATACCAGAGCTTCCCTTCCTCATGACGAAATTTTTTTTTTCATCGTTTCGGATATTTTTGACAGCTGTTCGCGCGAAAACAGAAGCACTTGGCGTTTAATATCGCCTCTGTTAATATCATGCATGGAGATAGCAGGTTCTGAGGGGTGACAGAGGCTTGGAATCGAGGGGTTTCAGGTTGGGAGGGATAAGTCTGGAATTTACAGTCTTGGTTGGTGGTAGAGGTATTCAGAGGTTGAAGTCAAGTTGGGTGTGGAGGAAGACGTGTATTGGTTAGTGAGAATTAAAAAAAGATTGAGGACAGAAAAAAATTGTGTCCGTTTTTACGCCGTTGGGCGGGATCGATGGATATTGGGGGTAAATGAGAAGAAAGGTGTGGGCTTAATTCAGGATTCTGATCTGCCCTCATGAGCCCTTTCCCTGCACATGTGTAGTATCGGGTTGTTTTCACGCCCCTGTATTGGAAATAACAAACCAATGACAAAAAGGCCATCAAAAAACAGTGAATCAAAATGAACAAAAAGAAACTCGTGTAGCTCATGTGAGACAAAACTTTCATTTTTTTCGACTATGATCTTCACCCGTCTTTTCTTTAGCACGGCGTTCCTGCCAATGTCATCTTCGATCTCCATCGTGTTGTCTGGAGCACTGAGATGAATTTCGTTTATTTTTTCCAACATTATATCATCATCTTTTTTTTTTTTCAGCACAACGTTCTGGCCGATGTCATCTTCGTTCTTATCTCTGTTAATGAGATGAATTGCTTTCTTTATTCCATACCAGCTGAAAATACCCGCCTGACGCCTAATGTTCTACAGTAGTAAGCTCCGTATAGCTATCGATGATCGCCTGGTGTGCAATCAATTTCATCTAGTTTAGATAAAACCGTATTTTTTTTTCCGAATTCAAGTTTCATTTACTGTATATAAATCGAAGGGTATGGTGATATTCGAATAAAAGACGTAGAAATGAGGGTGAACTTTTCAGTTTTGGTTAACAGCAGCATTGTTTACAATTGCTTTACGAATCAAATGTAGCATTTAGAAAGAAAAATTAACTATCAAAATTCGGTTAAAACTTTTTTTAGTTTGTTAATTCTTCAAAGGCTGGCATCCTAATATTTGAATAGCAAAAAAGACATTTTATGGGATATATGAAGGTAAGTAGTACTCAAAATCTACGAATTGGGTTTTGGTCAAGAGTTCATTTAGTTTACATGCATAGCAGTGTTCGTAGAAAACACTGTTTTATTTGCGTTGTATGAAAAATATGAATACAAAAGGATAGTTGAATACCAAGAAATAAATGCAATGAATGTAAAAAAAAAAGAAGAAAAATGAATGATTTCGACTTGCTTAGTTTGATAATTTAACGATATGATACTGATAACCGTTTTGAACTTCCGTGCTTTAAAATTCTAAACGTTGCTTTTTGTTAAGCTATTGAAATGTGTTTTTTTCCTTCCAAAATCACGGGATTCTTTTGAAATTATTGTCTAAAACACAATTGTCAGAGAGAAATGTCTTGAAATAAAAGTTAAGCAATTCTTTATTATACATAGGATATTTGGGGCAAAGGCTTATTTCATCATCATTTTTAAAACACAGTTTCGGCCGATATTATGTTCGATCTCCTTTTGTTTTACTGAATTTATGGGATTATCTATTTCCATTATTCCAGTCATTTTTTATATCGTCATATTGTTTTTTTCAGAAAACAAAAATTTGGCCGGCATATTCTTCGACATTCTTAACGGGGTTTAAATTTCAAAAGAATAGTTTTTTTATCATTCCATACATACTTTTGGCTACTGCCATCATCTTCCATCTTACATCTTTCCATTATCATCCAATGGCCGATGTGTTTTCTGGTCTTCCAATCGTTGTCTAAGGTTCTAACATCAAATATTCTAATTATCCAATATATTTCATGATTTGCGTCACCTTCTTTGTTGCTTTAACACAATGTGTCAACAGATATAATATTTGGTTTTCTGTAGGGTTTTATTGTATACAGTACCGTTTTGAAGGTATTCAATTATCAACATGCATAAATGTAATTCTCGGTCAAATCTGACAACATCCAGTATTTTGTATTTTCTGATATTTCTCGGCAACGAGATATTCTGCTCTTGCTCTAAACTTGAACTGAAAAATCAGTTAATGCATGATTTGAAAAATAAACAAAATTCAAAGGGATACTATAAGACCTCAACTTTAAACGATTTCCACTTATTGCTTCGAAGTTCGAACAATAATATCGACAATTTGGTCCTGGTCACGGCACCGAAAAAAATGCAAAAAATGTGTCTATGTAAGAAGGGTAGTGTATGCTCATGAAACAATACATATGAGTATCTTCTCAGAGGGAAACAAAGAGATACGAACAAGAAAACATGTACCCTTGAATGAAATCCACTTAGATGTTAAAAATAAAGAGCAAAGCCCGTGATTTTTTTAGGTATTTAATTTACATTTTTTTGCATTGCGGTAAGCAATTTTTTTTCTTTTTATTACTGAGAATCAAAGTGTACATAATAGAGAGCTTAGTGTTTATGCTGCAGGCATATTGTCCTTATTGGAGTAAACAGGTTTTTTTTAATGTCATAGGGGAAATAAAGTACTTATAGAAAAGAGAGGAAAAGAAAAGAAAAAATTATAAATACTTGAAGAAGTGACCAAAAAAAATAAACATCTGTAGATGCTAAGAAGGCAAAGAATAAGAGTGTATAGTCAAAAAAGAAGGGAGAAAAGTGAAAAAAATGAAAATCATTGAGAATTGAGAGAACGAAATAAAAATGAAAAATGGACAAAAGAAAGAAAGAATGAAAAAAAACACGAAGACAAAATTAATAAAAATGAATAGATAAGATGGAAAGAAACAGTTGAATGAAAAAACAAAACATGGGGAAAACAAAAAGAATAACAGTAGAAAAAAAAACAAAAGAATGAAAAAAACAAAGGAAGAGAGGGCATAAGGAAAACTGATGGACAAAAAATTGAATGAATACAGAACAAAAAGAAAGACGAAGTAACAAACGAAGGAACAACCAAGAAACAAAAGTAGGAATGGAGATTGAAAGAAAGAAAAAACGAATGAAACAAAGGAAAACGAAGAATTTGAAGATAGAAAGAAAGAAAGAGAAAAAAGAAAAAATATCACAGGAGGATAGACGAAAGGAAGGAGAAATGAGTTAAAGGAAGAACTCAAGAAATAAAAAAAACGAAGAAACTTAAAAAAGATATGGAGAAAAATAGATTGAAAGAAATTAATAAATGTTTAAAAACAAAAACAGAAATCAATGGAGAAGAAAAGATAATAAAAAGGAGGGGGAAATAATTAGATATAGGAGGAAATATCTCATATAAAGGTAAACAATTTAACAGGAAAAAGAATAAAGAAAGAAAATGAAAGAAAGGAAGAAGGAAATAAAATGAAAGGTTTGGAAGAAAATTGGAGAACGGGAATATATGAAGGAAGGAACAGAGAAGGAAAGAAATGGAGAAAAGGAGAAAAGAAGAAATAAAAGGAAAACAATGATAAAACGTGATTGAAAAATGTTATGAAAATCAAAAATGTTCAAAATGTCGAATTGAAGACGAATTGAAAGAAAATAAAAAGATTATTTGGGAACAATTGGATTACGAAGTTTGCTTTTCTCTCTCTCTGTCTCTGTCTCTGTCTCTCTCTCTGTCTCTCACCCCCCTCTCTCTCTCTCTCTGTCTCTCTCTCTCTCTCTCACACACACACACCATTTACTCTACTTTGTTATTTGCTTTCTTTTGTGTCAGTCGGTCTCATTCTTCGACACATTCCTTCCTTAAAAAGTTTGTTAGTACTCTCTTACTTCCCCTCTATTTCTCTTTTCTTTTTACCCCACTTTCTCCCTTTCTCACCGGGTTCATTCTTATTTCTTTAGTTAGTACTTTTTTCTTCTCTCTCCTTCATTGAATAATACTTCTTCCTTTATTTTTCTTTCTCTTATCCTTATATTTGCCTTGTTCTTGTACTTTCTTTTTAAAAAAATATATTATTCTTTCGATTGCACTTCTTTCTTTGTTCCTTTGTTTCTTTGTTTCTTTATTTCACTGCTTTCTTTTCTTTTGTCTGTCCTTCTTCAACGGTACTCTCTCTATTCTTTTCTTCCTATCTATCTTCCTTTCTTCGTTTTTCCTAAGCTTTTTTTATTTCATTGATTCTTTCTTTATTTCTTTTATTCTTTCTTCCTTTCTTTCATTCTTTTCTTTTTCTTTTTCTTTTTCTCTTCCGTTCTTTTTCCTTTCTTTCCCTCTGATAATTTTGCCTTTTTTTTCGCTATTTTTCTTTCTTTGTTTATTTTTCCCTAATTTTAATTCTTTCTTTTTCCTAATTTTCCATCTTTCCCTGCAATTTTTTTCACTCGTTTTCCCTCCCTCCTTTTTTCTTCCTTCCTTTCTTTCTTTCCTGCCTCTCATTTCTCTTTTCTCCCTTCCTTTATTTCTCCCTTCCTTTCCCCTTTATTTTCCTTTCCTTTCTCTCTCCCTTGTTTCACTGCTTTTTTCTCCCTTCCCCCTTCTTTCCTTTCTTTTTTCTCCTCTTTTTACCTTCCTTCTTTATTTCCTTCCTTCCTTCCTACCTTCCTACCTTTCTCTTTTCCTTCGTTTCTCCCTCTCATCCTTTCTTTTTCCTTTCCTCCCTTCCTTTCTCTCTTCCTTCTTTCCTTCCTCTCTTCCATACAAATTCTATTTCCCATTCATCTATTTACGCATCTCATATTTCTTTGTTTTCTCTATGTCCTTCACCCTTTCTCCCTCTCTCTTTTGCCTGGGGATTAGTTTTTTTTTTATTAAGTTCTATTAAGACTACTTAGATGCACACACCGTAGAGCAATGACTCTTCAGATCGTCCAATTTACTAGGGATGCAAGTTCGAGTCACCTTGGTGTCGCACTATTGCTGTCTCTATCAGACTAACCTGGGCTTGACAGCCATTCAAACGGCCATAACTTCCCATAATTCCAATCGGTTCCAACTTCCGTTTAATCGAGTTATCTCCCCTTTTCATCTTTTTCCCAACTGACACCCGTTTTATGGTTTATTCTTTTCGTTTTCAAGTTCAGCCCTTTATGTTTTAAATCTCATTTAGTTCTACATCTCTTCTTTCGTGTTATTTTTTCTTTCTTTCTCTCTCTCTCTCTCTCTCTCTCTTTCTTTCTTTCTTCCCTTTTCTTTTTTTTGACCTCTTTCTCCACTTTTCTGTCTCTCTTTTTCACTTTTCTCCCTCTTTTTTCTTGTTTTACGTTCTCTTTATTCGATGTTTTTTGCGGTTTTTAATAGGAGACCGTCAACCAAAACTGTCACCCGGACTCCCAACATAGGTTTATTTAGTTTACAAGTGTGTATACATGCCGTTACAAGTGTGTATACATGCCGTTACAAGTGTGTACGTACGTGTTGCGTATACATGCCGTTACCAATGGAGCTAGAGGGCTAAAAATTTAAGCATATACTCGAGTCAACAAACAAATTCTGTTTTTTGAAAATTCCCTTCTAAAATGGGTTCCTGAGTTCAATTTACAAAGTAAATGATTGATTAATTGGTCCCCTAGTTTGCATACGCCAGCGTTCTCGCTGCTTTTTCTTTCTTTTCATTCAGACTGTTTTTAGCAATCAACACTCAATAAAAGGCAAGAAATGTCATTTATTCGGCGATTACCTAGTTTTCAAAATTTTTAATTGATCACCCTCAACACAGCATGCTAGCAAGAGACACTGGTCACTTGACAGTTCCTATTGAGTAAGTAAGCAGACTTTTAATATTTCTTTCATTCTCTTTCTCTTGTTTATTCTCCCTCTCTTCTATCATTCCATTTCGACCACTTTTCTCTCTGTTTCTCTCTTTTAGTTTCTCACTTCCCCCTCCCTTTTCTCTGCATTCTCTTTTTTCACCCACTTTTCCCCTTCTCCGCCCCTCTCATCACTTCTTCTTCTCAGTGTCTCACTCTCTCTTGACTGTCCCAACCAACGTTGACTTTCCCTCCCATGTCTTAGTCGCAACTCCTTAAAATAAGTTATTCCGCCTCCCCTCCAATTTGTACCCACATTCAAACCTCTAACTCTGCTCTCCATCTCCATCTCGCCTTCGCACTCCTCCTTCTTTCACTCTTAAAGCCACTCTCTCCCCCTTTCTCTCCCTCTCTCTACATCTTGACTCTCCCATTCTCCCTCCTCCTCCCAACTCTCTCTCTCTTTGTTCTCTATTTCTCCCTTGCCGACCCCCTCGAGGGAACTCATTAATTCTCCGTGTGCCGTAATCCACATTTTTCATTTTATCTTCCCGATTTCTTTGTACCTCCCTGCTGTTTTCTTGCCTGGGAAGATCAAATGTGTATCCTCATATGACCAAGCACACAAATTGGTAGACACACGAGACAGACTACCATATGCGTATTTCAAATTACACGTCAACAAAACTTACAAATAAAGCACACACACACACACACATATATATATACACCAACGCCAAACTCACTAAGTTATTCACAAAGGAAATAATAAAGCCAGGATTGGTTCAGAGAGTATCTAGCTATTTAATATTAACGAAAAATAACACACCGAAGGCAATGGTCCCTTTAAAGTTCGAAAAGAAGTCCCTTTGGCACCTCAAAAACCTATCCCAGCGTTTCTTCCTATGTTTTCTAATAGTGCCAAAGTCCTTTTCCAGGATCAACATCAGCTGCCTCGTTGCATTCACCTTAATCTTGTCCATGGTCTTAAATATCTTCCAAAAACAGGAAGTCGTGGAGAAAAAAGTATACTGTAGGGGGAGGGTGGCTGAAAAACCATGATGATGTATTTTTCCATCAGAAATCCCTGCAAAATACATGAAGATTGGTCCGGCAGGGTCATTGTGAATGCGACGGTCACACAGTACACAAGCTCATTCAGTGGAATCTCATTGCTGCTTGGAAACACACGTACACGGTGAGCTTCTTCATGGTTGGTTGCAAAGTTAGATCGAGTCCACATAATTGTTCCCTTCCGGACAGACTTTGTACATGTATATTTGTATTGTGGATGTGACGAGATCCGACAAAATGCAGATGAAAATGACGTTCGGGAAGTGAATAGCAAAAACTCAATTATTTGGTCTTACGTTTTTTTAATTATCATTTAATGAGCATTGTTCGATGCATCTTGACGGGTACCAGCCACCTTTTTCTGATAGAAAATATTTGTAGTGGTTCACAAAGAAAAAAAATTGTTGTTTACATGTTCGATGCTGAAGGGGAAAATTTGAATATTCCTGTGTTCGGTTGTTTAGTTGGATCAGGGGTAGAGGTGTCAATGTCTGCGTAAATGAGGGTAACATTTGGTTTGAAATGAAACGGATCTATGAGGGACGTGGTCAGGGGTTGTTTGTTGCCTGTCACTGTGGGTGTTTAGCTTGTCTTAGACGAGAAAAGTAGTGGAGGGCTAGAATGATCATTTCTCAGGGAAAGGTGGATTTTGTTATTTTTGTTATAGGATGGAGAGATGGTTGTCTAGCGTTCATCTAGTAATAAAAGTAACACATTTTTCTCTTCACCTTTCAATTGTCATATATATATATATATATATATATATATATATATATATATATATCGTATACGCCAGCGTTCTAGCTGTTTTTTTTTCTTTTCATTCAATGTCCTGTTTTGGGAGCATATATATATATATATATATATATATATGCTCCCAAAACAGGACACTAGAAATTACAAAAACAAATGAAACTAAATTACATACAAGAACCTAACATTATACGATAAACAGTTACAAGACAACACATTCAAATAACACAGACCAGATTAGAAGAGGCTTGCGTGACACGCAGTCGTGAATATTTAGAAACTGTATATGATGTAATGTCTTCCTTTTCAGTATTACAAGATGATAAGTTTACATGACAATAAATAAGTGTTTTTGAGTCGGTAAAATGATGATGGGAAGGTGAAGGGGAAATTTGAGAGAGAAATAAGTGCATCATCGTCTTGGCATCATGCATTTCGATGGTTGCCAGCCATGTTTTTCAGAACAAGCTCACGTGATAATAAAAATTTTCGAGATGGAGCACCTGCTTTTCTTTAAATTTCCTCTTCGCCGTACAATTGTCCTTGTACCGACATTTTTCGGATCTCCTCATATCCACACAATGCACACACACACACACACACACACACACACACACACACACACATATATATATATATATATATATATATATATATATATATAGTCCAGAAAACTTTACAGCTTTAAAAACTAAATATATATACGAAAAGAAATTCCTAAATATCATTTCACTTCAGTTGATTATTTCCCGTATTTGGTAATGTGAATTATGTGACAATAACCAGTGATAATGGCTATAAGATAACCATCTTAACAGAATCAATTTGAAGTAGTGTGAAGATAGAAAAAATGAACGTGAATCAAATAAAGCAACGAGGATTTCTGTGAACTAATGACGTACAGAACAAACAATAAGAAAAGGTTGGGACAAAATACACAGAAAAGAAGGCAACGTTATTTGCTGGGATGAGTTCCAATTTTTCAAATGAATTCAAGTAGTCCATGCAATTTAAATTAATTATTTCTTCAAACAGCTGACATTGGTTCCCAAGATTAATTCTTATGTGATGATTATTGCTTCCTCCTCGCATCAAGGCGCCTTTTGATGATGCACTAAAGATTTTTGAAAAGGTTCAAATCTACTGAACACGCAAGTCAGTCCATTTGCAAATCACAATTCAGCTTAGTATTCAACGGTCACGCGTAAATGCCACTCACGGTTTGATTGCCTGTGTCTTCTGAGCCATATCTGAAAATTGGTCTTTACTTCGACAACGTAATGACCTATAGGCTCATTAGTTTTATAATTATTATCATTTTATTGAGTTGCATATTTTGGACTGCACTACTCACACACACGCTCACACACACACACACACACACACACACACACATACACACACGCACATATATATATAAGTACTTGCGTGTGTTTGAAAATCTGCATAATACTAGTTTTATGCTCTTCCATATAAAAACAAGACACATGCAATCAGACCACTATTGCAGCCGCCATCTTAATTTCCAAATGGGCGTTAAAAAAATGCAATGTTTATATAGGGAAATATTTTGAGTGTTGCCAAACCTATGCATTCCGACAATGTTATGTAAGGCTGAGTCGTTAATTGTTTGAGTTTGAGTTTCAGGAGTCTGGGGATATCGGATCGGAGGGGGGGGGTTCACGTTGATTCTATAATGGTTAGCTCCAAAACAAACATTGAATGTTATTTTCACTCTTAGCCTCTTTACTAAAAGGGAAAAAGTGGTGTAAAGTGGTTTAGCTGTACTTACTGATCATAATTTAGTCAGGTGCACGGCCTCAATAGAGGAGCTCTGAGAGAAACCCCAATTCACTCTAATTAGTCCTGTAGATTTGCTAAAAATCGTGAAGAACCTTAAAAAGGTGTAAAAATACTCTTCTCCATAAAACAAGACAAACTCAGCTCATGTAATGTCAACAAAAAACTGATTTTACTGCTAGCCGAATATTAGGAAATCGACCAAGTGTTTTTTGTTTGGACATAAATAGTAACACTTGATACGGTCGGATAGAAGTAAGCAGAATCAACAGGTATGCTCACATCCTAGAGGAAAGAAGATGGTTGACTGAATGTCGTATCAGAAAAGGTAGAATCTCACTCAGAGGAATTCGTGTCACGGGCAGATAACCATGCCAATAGACGGCTAAAATCAGACCAAGTACACAAGTTGCTCTTATGTCTTTACTTGCAAGGCCGGCACTCACTGCGACAACAATAACACATGCGATTGAGCTTATTGCTAAAGCTATCGACCGTTTGAACACAAACAGATCCTGTAATTATCAGGGATCTGCCATTGTCTTGTATCGTCAAGCAATATACATGACCAGAGATATTCATAGAGGACCGATTTTTTGCGTTCGAGGCCTCCATGTTGAAATGAATGCTACTAAATTGCTTGGCGACCTTTTAACTCGGATTCGACGAACAAAAATTATTGTCCAGTCAGAATCAACGAATGGTGGATCTGACTCAATTTTGAAAGGTATGCACATGTACCAAAACTATGGGAGCCCTCTTCTACCAAAAGTTGAAAAATCGTGCATAGAGATAGATACCCCCTATTTTATCACTTGTCATTGGTTTTAGAACTTTAACTCCTCACACTTCAATTTGGGCGTTATCTGAGAGAAGTGGATTGCGAACTCTACACTCAATGACTTGGACAGATCGTACCAGGTTCTCACTGGACCATACAAACTATACACAATGGCTATTCAAAGATATGGTATTGCTGCAACAGCGAGTGCTATCTGTTTTCTGTCCGTCCGAACCCTCACAGGAACAGAGAGTGACACAAGGTCATGAGGACAGAATAGAACGGGCAGAAAAATCACCAAAATTTATCTTAATCCACACAACTATCGTCGCAAGGACGTTGGTCTTTAAGTCTTAGGACGGATCCAGCGCTACAGAGCAGTACTACACCTCATAGGACAAATCTCTATTGGCTATGGTTGGACATCAGTATCCATCTGGTCTGAAATGGTCTCAGCTTGGCTTATAAACAATTTTAGTTGGGAAACATTGTCGTTCGAGAATCGGCCAATGTTTTCTCGACAATGGCCGTGGACCAAGCCTATGAACGAATGGACTCGGTAATTCCTTTGCTTTCCTCTGTTCAGTTCAAATGAAGCATTACCAATTGTCACCTGGCTCGTTCTATGCTCAACTCAAAAGGGTTTTATCAGTTGCCTCCTAACTCTTTTGTCATACCCTTTTTGTAGCTTCCGCTATTGTTGCTAGATTTTTTTTTTTGTGAGTGCACTCGGTAAATATAGAAATCGATCCTCTTATTTATTCTTATTTCAACGCTGGTTGTGTGAGAAAATGGAATGATTAGATATTCGATCTGCAAGCAAACTAAAAATGTAAAAACACTCCACAGTCGGATTTTCGTTTGCATTTTCATAGAATTCTTTCATGGCGTACAAAGACTTGCTGGAAGTTGGAAATATGGTCGATTCTGTTGAACAGTATGTGGCCGCCGACCGTTTGTGAACTCATAAGTTCAATTTCGGAAGAAAATGGTCAATATATATGTGTGATTGTGTGTGCATGTGTGTGCGTGTGTGTGTGTGTGTGTACATAGGCATATTCGCATATACAGGTATATGTAATGTGTTTATAATGTATCAACAATTGAGTAAAGATATACAATAGATGTGAATATATTTATATAAACCTATATAAAGACAGAGTGAAAGACAGAAAGGGGAATATATATATATATATGTATAATTTATTTTCAGGTCAATATATACGTATATACGCTTGCATATTTACGCATACATATAGAATTAGGATGTGCATAGGTTTATCGAACATATATATATATATATATATATATATATATATATATATATATATATGAGCGGGCAGATGCGTGCTTATGTTCATGATTGCAAAATTATTCTTATGTTGGACGAAATCATACCAAGCATTGGCGAAATGCTGAAGGAAACACAAAACAATTATCGGGAGTGATCGAACACAAATCTCAATTGGTTGGGGAGCAATCCAGGATAATAATTTTCCATTGAATCCAACCAAATCCCTCGTTTTATCCATTTACTGACTTGTATCTAATATCATCATCCTTGGGTTTTCGCACCAACAGTAGCCCGAGATCAAGAGACAGCAAGTCTGCTCAATACTCCAGGGTTCTGGTCTCAACTTGAGGAGTGCCGTCATCTGGGTGATCTCGGTCCCTTGATTCTCATCCCCTGTAGTCCGCCTCCTACGATTTTAGAGGTCATTCTACCGGTCACTATTGGCATCCTTGTTATCCTCAACTTCTCAGATCCTGGGCAAGGTCCAAACACCTATTTAGCATTTATTCTCCTTCAGCTTCATCCTGGGGTCTGTTGGGACACATTCTGGTCTGTTATTGTATCAGTTTTATTTATGGTCGAACGTCAGTCGCTTGCACAATTCCCAGTGGATCACCCTGAAATCATGCCTATTTTTGTATTTCCTCTTGGCTAGTTTTTAAACTCAGTGTCTCAATTTAATTCCACATAATCTACTGTTCTCCTGCTATCTAATCTATTTTAGCCTTTATATAGTAAGCTCTTATGGTATTGCTCTAAAGCGATTCAGTTTTTCTCTTCAGGTATCCTTTCCGCACACATATTCAAGTTATTGATTTCAGATTCCTTGGGTCTCTTTAAAAGTTTGTGTTATATTTGTTTTGCATTCCTTGGTTCTCTGGCCTATCAGATAATTATTATTTGTGCTTGTTGAGTTTTCACACCAGTTGCTACCGGTAGAATCCACTGGACATCGAGTGTCAGATAATCCCTTTAGTATTCTAGTCGATTTTACGAGTGATATTGTCTGGATAGTCTCCGTGTTCTAAATTCCTCCTACTGCTACGTTCTCCATGACTATTCCCAGGGGTCTGGCCACTATTGGCACAAACTTCACCTTCATGATCCACAATTTGTTCAGCTCCCTTGCAAAGTCCAGATACTTATCTAACGTTTTATTTTCTTTCAGCTTCAATCACTCTCTGGTCCACCAAAACAGCAAAATCCTTCATCTGACCCTGTCTTTCTTCTTAAGTCACTACCACAAAGACTGGTCTTGATTGTATGACCAGTTTGAATTTCAAATTCCCAAAGAATTCTATAATTCATTCTCCAGGACAGATACTGGTCTGTGCATGTACCATTGATTTGTATGATTGAAATGCAGTCTCTTGCACAGTTCCGAATGGATCACCCTCCTCACCGTTTCATGTCTTTTCTTGTGCTCCTTCTGAGCTAATTTTCTGCATTGGCTTTTTTCCCGCACATTTGATATTTGCTTTTCCTATTTTGTCTTTGCCTTTGTATGATTAATTCTCATGGTGTTGATCTGGACTGCTTTTCGGGGCAACTCGGTTTCTCCCTTCAAGTTTCCTCTGCGTAGCCATTACCATGTGGACTGATTTGCTATTTCTCGTGTTTGACTTCTGAGAGATCTGTGTAGTTATTTTCCTTTCCCTTTTCAGATACTTGTTTTTGTGTTTCCTTGTTCTTTCGTATTCCTGCGGGTTCTGACGCTGTCACTAGCTGCTGTTGTAAGTATCTCTTTACTCTTTCAAATATATTCTTCTTGTTCCTCGATTACTGAGTCAGCGCAATCCTCAATTCTTATAAGAACTCCTTCTCTCTTGTTTCTTTACTCATACAATACGTCGACATCGTCTCTCGGGTGTTAGGATTTACGCTTTGTCATCTCTCAGGTGCAAGGCTTCATGCATTGTCAATTTTCTTCGCATAATCTGCATTTGCTATTATTGTTATCGTTAGTAGTAGTATCAATATTATCATTATTATTATTATCATTAGTAGTAGTAGTAGTCTCTTCTTCTTATCATTATTACTATTATTATTGTTAGTGATAGCAGTATTCTCATTCTTCTTCTTCTTCTTCTTCTTCTTCTTCTTATTATTATTATTATTATTATTATTATTATTATTATTATTATTTATATTCACCTTCTAATCATCTTTATTTTCTTACTATTATCCTCAATAGTATTCTAATACTTATTATTATCATTGTTGTTGTTGTTATCATCAATATTATCATTTTATTAATATTATCATTATTATTATCAATAGTGATAGTATCAATTATTATTTGTCGTAGTAGTAGTAGTGGTAGTAGTAATCTCTTCTTTTTCTTCTTATTACAATCATTATTGTCAGTGATAGTAGAAGTATTCTCATTCTTCTCATTATGAATATCATCATTATAATCATTATTATCATTATTCACTATCTAATCATTATTATTATTTTCTTACTGTCATCCTTAATAGTATTCTCATTCTTATTATTATCATCATTGTTGCTGTTATTATTAGTATTATTATTTCGGTAATATTATTACTATTTTTCTTCATCTATTATTATTACTATTATTATTATTATTATTATTATTATTATTATTATTATTATTATTATTATTTCTCGTAGGTGGAGAGCATTTTCATTGTTGATGTATATATTTCAACTAATCTCACGAGGCAAGTAAGTAATCACCATGTGTTGTTGCCTGTTATCCTTTATTGTGCTTTCTTTAATTCTTTTCCGAAGCTGAGGGAAAAGTCGTTTCCTCCTCGCTGGCTGTCGATCAACGGCGAAAAACGCGCGAAACGTATTACTAATGGATTCAAATTACCTGTGCGTTCATCTTCTCTTATCCTCGACGCTACTTTCACTTTCGTTATCATTTCTTGAGCGTGTATTGTTTTTTTTCTGATTTTTTTTCTGTTCGTATTTTTTTGTTTTCGTACTTCATCTTCTTGAATACCCCCCTCCGCCTTGTGACTTTCAACGACAGCCGCACGCTCCTAAAACTGATGCATTTTGGGAATCGATTTCCATGGTCTTCTATCAGCAGCTTCGATTTTTCGCCGGTGTGTCAAAAAATCTCCATCACATCACAAAACGCTAAGAAGATTATCTACATGCAACAGTATGCGGCAATATTGTCGCCTTTTCTTCATATCTCCCCCCACTCTCTCTTTATTTTCTATTTTTCTCTCTGCTCATTATCCTTTCTCTCTCTCTCTCTCTCTCTCTCTCTCTCTCTCTCTCTCTATATATATATATATATATATATATATATATATATATGGCTCGTATGTGGATACGATATCCGACAATACTATTAAGTGGCAAATAAGTAAAATAGTATTATTTGGATCAAATTTATTCGAATTTCTGAAAGAAATTTATGAAAATGAAAATAATTTTTTTGTTTTCGTTGTCTCACTGTTGGCAGACATGTATTTTAAAACATCATTCTTAAAACTTAAAATCTAAAAAAGCATAGAAAACAAATTTTTTTTCCAAATGTAAATCTGTCTTGTTTATTGGTTTTCTTTGCGGGATACTTTCTATGTTCACGTTACGTCTGTTTAGCCCATTTTTAAGATCTCGATTGGTAAACCGTCAAAATAGATTTACACCTATATTCAATATATATATATATATATATATATATATATATATATATATATATATATATATCCATCCATACATATATATTGGTTAGCTGTCAAAATATATTTACATTTATATTCAATATATATATTTACATATATACCTAGATTATAAATGATTCCGTAACCTAATAATGGAAAGAGCATCATGATCAATTCACTGACCAAACGTTAATTAAAGAGTGAAATTTCTGGTCAAAATTTTGCTGATATCCGTGTCAAGCTCCGGACGTATTGATCTATCCTCTTATATATGATTTCGCTAGGTCAGCCGGAGTAATTGAGTCTTTAACTCTTTGAGATTTTCATTTTCGAGATAAATTGGACTGAAAAAGATGCATTTTTACGGAAGGGTTCGAACTTCATGGTGTGCAGAGTACACTACTTTACGACGGCTCCGACATATTTCAGTTAGTTCTCTTCAATGATTTGAATGGAGAGAATTGGGAAAGAAGTTGCGCCCCATTTCTATTCAAAAGGATAATAGCGAACGGAACAGGAACCTCCGACTACCAGCGCAGTCCTAGTCTCTAACTTGGGGGCTAGGTATTATCACGCCAATAGGCCACACCAATGGAGCTAGAATGGCAGAACAAATAAACAGTTATTCTTTATTATGTCGAGAAAAAAAATTTTATGTGTTATTTAAACTCTCTCCGAGAATAGTTTGTTTTAGGTGTTCGATTTGCAATGTGAATTTATGCTAAATTAGTAACTTATTTTGTGTACAGCAGCGTTCAAGCTATCAAAAAGGGTTCAAGTTGTCTAAATTCTATCTTTTTCAGTGATCACTACTAAATAAAAGGCAGAAGAAGTAACTTATTAATTGATCACTTTCTATTTCATTTTTTTTAATTGATCACCCCATTGCCTGCTGCTAAGACATGTTGATTACGTTACTGTTTCTACTGACTGACCAAACGGAACAAAATCTGGTAGATTTGCCATGAAGTGATTTCTTCGTTTATCCGTTCCAACGGACTTAGTTGTTTTTAACGGCTATCAAAATCTACAATGGCTACAATGTTGTCATAAAAACAAAAAAAATTTAGTCAAAACCAGCAGAGTTATTAGGTTGTAACATGAAATGCCGTTTTTATACCCCGATGAATACTTAGATAGACAGCAAGAAATATATCTAAATCAAAATATGATCCATTTAAATCAATAAACTCTCCCTTATGATCCTCCACTAATAACATTCCATCTCTATTAAATATTCTAGGTTCTGTAAAAACACGAATTGTTACTTTTATTACGTGACACTTCCTATTGACTGACTAACCAGACATTTTCATTTTACTCTGCATTTATTTCATTGATTTTCTCTCTAAAACTTGAAGATATTTGTTAACCTTGGCACAAAACCAATTTGAGGAAACAATGATTGGAAGATTGTGTTGCTCCAATCTCACGACTAACCTTAATCCTATATAATGTTGAATTCTGGCTTTGATGTGTGCTTGAACAGCAAACCTTTGTACCTCATCTAGCGCCTGGTCCTTTCCTACAACTTTTACTGTCTCTCGGGCCTTTAGCTCCATCTGTTGTCTTTTTATCTTGCTAAGTTCCCTGCCCATCTCCATTTTTGTAGCTTAATCACTTGTGCAGTATGTTTCACCCACGTTCCTTCACTGATCCGTGTTGATATTGTTTATCGCCAGGATTTATTCCAAATACCACTTCTTCCATTGCCCTCTGTGTGGTTCTTGGTTTGTTTCTCGAATAGTTCTGTGAATTTCCAGACTCCGCACCGCGCACCATAATTGGTATTATGCATTGATTCTATACTTCACATTTTGGGCATTTTAGCAATTTGTTTTTCAATATGTCAACAATGTGTCTGGGTTTTTTATCATTATTATGCGATTCAGTGTTTTCACTACAAAATCAGTATTAACTAACCGATATAGGTATCATTTTCAGGATATATTTATATCTATACTTATACTTATTGCCTTGGGGAAATAACTTAAGATATAATCCAACAGGAGAAATATGATCTTTGATATATTTCTTCGTACACAATACAGCGAATGATAAACGATTATTTACCCCGTCCGCGAAAAAGTAGCTGCAACGGAAGACCTTTTCTGATGCGCAAAAAAGGATCAAGTGATGCCGTCGCTCAGTTTGACAGGGATTCTAGATACATTACAGAAGTGTCTCTCCCATTGGGTGGCAGTATGTAAAGGTTTAGGATCCAATTCCTGATCAACCAAAGTAAAGAGAAGTCTTGTAAAGGCGAGCGATCTTCAGAGATTGTCCTTGTAACTTGTTACAATTCCAATGAAATAACTTCCGCTGACCTTTTGCATCGACCTCACAATGCCTATAACTTTCTCAGAGTAAAGGTGTACCGCTGTGCAAATGTCTGCATCCTAGGTGCAATATTGTAGCCAACATCTTAGAAATGACAGAAAATGACGTATGATGACCTCAAATAACCTCTGAGGTCATAATCGTGTTGCCTCTGACCTTCACTAAGAAAAGATCTACTTTGTATACCAAATTTCAGGTACATAAGTGTGAAATGATTGCCGAAAACTTGCAGAAATGACCTTCTGTGACTCTGAATGATGTCAAAGGTTAACTGCTGAGAGTGAAACCTATGTGAGAAAATGTACTCATATGCTCTGTTCGATGGGAAATTGTAACTCACAACTCTAAAAATCTGTAGGAATAACCTCTGGAGACCTCAAATGACCTCAGGGGTCAACTCCACAATGCCTACGGCCTTAGCAATGGGAAAGTTTATCTCTATGCCCGATTTCTGTCCCATAGGTACTAAGTTGTGGCCCAAAATAACCTCTGGTGACCTTGAACGTGACTTTGAATAATTTCAAGTCAATACCATAAAGATTGATATATTCACAGTAAGATACTGTGTCCACTTGCTCATTTTCAGCCTCGTTACTGGAGGATTGTAGCCTTCAACTCCAAAAGTTGGTTAGAAATGTCCTCAAACGATTTCAGAGGTCATCTCTGCATTGCATACGACCTTCCCCGTAGAAAGATGTATCTTTATGCCCAATTTCACTTTTTCTCAAGTGCTGAACTACGACCAAAAACTCTGAACATCATTTATAAATGACAGGAAATGACTTTTGATGACTTTAAATGACCTTTGAAGTCAACGACATATCAACGACTGAAAACTCCGTCACCTCGTATGCTCAGTTTTAGCATTCTTGGTGCAGAATTGTGATCCGTAACTTATTTGCTAGAGATTACCCCCAAATTACGTCTGGTGGCCTCGAAATACTCCAAAGCCAACCTCACGTGGACTTTGTGGTAAGATGACCTCTCTTCGGGTTATACGCGCAATATCTGGTCGATAGGCTATGTGATATTAACGGAGAGGGAGCACAAATAAACAAACAAAAGCTTCAAATATTAGCTAGATAATAGATATGCCACGCAAATAATAACCAGAAAGAAAAATATGCGGTGGTGTGAGAGTATGAAACTCGAAGCTTGATCATTATATTATCAATAAATATTTATAGTAGTTTACTTATTGATATTTTTTCAAATTCAGATGGATAAATATTACTATCGGTTATAAGAAAGATGTGAAAAATGAAGCAGAGATATTGTGAAGTTATTGAGTACCAACACTGGAAATTGCCAAACGTTGAGAAGAGATCACAACACAATCAAAGATGAAATTGAAAACACTGGCAAGAAAAAGGCCAAGGCTTAGAAAAAAAACTGTTTTTAAGAATGTCACAAAGAAGAGGTTCAGGAAAAGTTAAGAGGGTGATAAGCAAGAAAGGTGGATTGACCATCAAGAAATATTTGAAAAAGCTGATGTTAATAGAGTTAAAAGATGCAGAATATCAAGAACAATGGCTAAAGATATGATAGCCACCAAACTGCCACCTTCAAGTAAATATCACCGAGAGAAACGTGTAATTTGGCAGAGAAATACATGAATAATGATTTCTCGACAATAAATTTTAGTAATGAATATAGAGTTACATCACATGGTCCTGGTGGTGGGGTTAGAGGTTGGGTCCTTAATGGAAATAGTCAACCAAACACGACTTAGAAGACAACAGCTGGGAGGTGCAGTAATGTTTTGAGCTAGTATAATAGGCAATGAAATTATTGGTCCCTTCACAGTTGATAATGGTGCTAAGATGAACGCAGAGAATTATTGTAAGTTTTAGGACGAGAAGTTTTTTGAGGGGTACAGGTCACAACCAAGAAGCTTTAAGCTAAAGAGTATATTCATGCAAGACATTTCTCCTTCTCATTTTGCAAAGCTGTCTATTGCCCACCTTGCCAGAAAAAGGGTTCATAGATACCAAATTAATGCAATGGCTCCCAAGGCTCTCTAGATATCAATCCAATAGAAAACTTGTGGGCCATCTGTGAAAGAGATGTATATGAGAATGGAAAACAATATATCCCTTGGGACCAATAAAAACTACTGCAAGAAATGTTAAGGCTGAAACAAGAGAAACGTTCATAAAATCAATGGGTAAAAGAATGATAGAGGTTATAAAAAGTCAAAGTGCCTGCATCAACAAAATACAAAATAATAGAATATTGATTTATTAAGGTATTTATTAAGATATTGTGTTAATTAAATATATGTGGCGTATATGTTCCAAATTTATTTACGGATAAAAAAAATCATGTTGCAATTAGTTCGTTCACAAAACAAGACGCACGCAAATAAGTAATTATCAATATTTACAATACGGATTGATTTTATTGGCTGAAAGTCACCTGATATATATATATATATATATATATATATATATATATATATATATATATATATATATATATATATATCCTGAAAATCTTGTATTCATTGGTCAATGGATACAGATTTTATAAAATCTATCAGTGTATATTTAAACCGAATGCTTTCTAACCAATCGTTATGCACCGTCTTATTTCCTTTCTGTGGTCTTTCTCTAGCTTTAGCTGATGAAGATCGAACCAACTAACAATTACAAAGTAGATTAGCTCGATCATTGCTACATGATGTGCATTCTGATCGTTTCTTTAGTTTCAAATGTTTTATAACTTACGAGTTTGCTATAGGATTATCAATAGTGGAATACCCAATGAAGACTCAACCGACTAAAAAGGGTTAATAAGATTAGTTGGCTTATAATTTCTATGAGACGTGCCTTCTAGACCATTAATTTGAAAAAGAAAAAGAAAATAATAATGGGATATTGTCTGTTGGAACACTTCACAGATATATTTTGATGATTTCGGAAAAAAAAAACAAACACAAACTATAGCCCTTTCACTAGGAGAATCCATAGTTTCAAAGGTCAAATATATATATATATATATATATATATATATATATATATATATATATATATATATATATATATTGGACACAGATCGTTCTTTATTTCGAAGTATATCAGATTACTGCAGGGCACTACAATAGTATGACGCCCCTCAAAGATTTAACTTTCCATTTGATCAAATAGTTTTAAGTAATAGCTTTTTTACCATTTTCTATGCCAGGAACTTACACACACACACGCACACACACACACATATTGCCTTCTATCAGCATCTGTATATTTATGTGTGTGTGTATACACACATGTGCACACACACACACACTTACACACATATATATATATATAGCTTATTTTTGTGGGTTTGTAGGAAATATATAGTACTCCGTATTAATAATTTAGTGAAACAGATAATTTTGCGTGATACCTATATGATGAAATCATTATACGTATATATATATATATATATATATATATATATATATAGAGAGAGAGAGAGAGAGAGAGAGAGAGAGAAATGACACAAACAGCAAGTTACATCTCTGGCTATATTTACTGATCCTCATCGTTAAATAAGTTTTTAGGGTAGCATACGTAAGTAAACCCTGTTTAAGGAAAAATAACGTGTAATATAAAAAAACATCTATATACAATACATTATGATAATACTCTATATAGAATAACACAGTATATGTATGACTGAAGCTATGTATTAAAATAAAAGCTGTAGGGGAGATAAACACTGCCAGGCGCCATGTTAATATAACTATCTTATTTTAGAATATCCGAAACGGTTACATGGTAAACAACTGATGATCGTAACAAAAGGAAATTCACACCATAATAACTAAGTATTTGTAAAATTTGGAAAAAACACTGAAAAACTACGTAACAGATATTGAGAGATAAGTGACTGAAGTGACTTAAAAAATTTAAAATCTTTTTTAATGTTTAGTGTCTAAAGCTTCCTAGACAATATATATATATATATGTAAATATATAAATATAGATAGATAGAGAGAGAGAGAGAGAAAGAGAGAGAGAGAGAGAGAGAGAGAGAGAGAGAGAGTGAGAGAGAGAGAGAATTATGATTGCTTTTTCTTACCTTATCTTATTCTACTTGATGGACTCAATATTGGGACACCCAGTGTGGACTGAAGTCACTTCTAGAGCTATATACATATATATTCTGACTTGAAAGTCCATAAACTATGGCATCTTGCATTAGATCCAATTGAAGAGTATGGTTCCAGAAAGCGATAAGTGCCACTTAAAAAAAATAAATGTCTAATTAGATTAAAAATCAAATTCTTGATACGAACTTTTCATCTCATAAGAACATAACAAACTGCATTTGTAAAGGAAAAAAAAAGTTGTGAGAAGATAAGAACATTGAAATCCAGAATTCGATTTTTGAATGAATTAAATACATTCGTGTTTTGAATGGTGCTTATTGCGTTTTTGGAACCGTGCTCTTCAATTGCAGTACCGACTGGCATCTGATAAGCAAACATTGATTCCCCTAATCGATCAACTTTGGTATTCCTTTGACAAAAAGCCACTCACATTTGCGTTAGAGTAATAAAACATTTTTTTATATTCATTTTCCTTTATTTATTTACACGGTTCTATATTCTTTATTTCTTTACGTAGGAGACTGGGAAAAGCTGTCTCCGCTTCTTTTTGGGTTAGACACGTCGGCCTACAAAATAAGACGTATTTTCTCCATCAGAAGTGCAAGAAAACTTAAGGGGAAATAATTGATGTGAAGAATGCATCGTCCCAGTTGGAGCAGAGAAAGTGGATGGGACTATTGTTCAAGTTGCCGATGCTGGCGGGAAAGTGAAGTCGAGTTAATGCTCTGTGTAAATAGATTCCATGTGGTCTGCATTGTTGAATGGGTTGCAAGCGCGGGCGCGGGTACGGGGGCGTGCTTATTTACGAATCAATGTTGATAGAGTGGCAAGCAGAAACGGAATAGAAATGAATGTTGAGAGAGGAGAAGAAAAAATAAAGAGAGGAAGAGAGAAAGGAAAAAAGAAAGAAAGAAAGAAAGAAAGAAAGGTCTTTGATATTTAAATTAAAAAATGAATGAGAATGAAGAAGAAGCCGGAAAGGGACACGGGGGAATGAGTAAATGTATAAAAGGAAAGAAAAAATAAAAAAGAAGAGCGAAGAAAAAAGAAGGAAAAAGCATATTTGGATAAGAAAAGGAATGAGAGAAATTATGTGAAAGAAAAAAAATGAAGAAACGATATTGAGAAACAAGCTTATGTATGACAGAAAAAAAAGAGACAAAATGGAGAAAGGATGTAAGGAAAAAAATTTGAATGAGTAGAAAACCGTGAAAAATGTGAAAAAGAAAAGTGAAAAAAAGGATTGATAAAGAAGTGAGAAAACTGAAAGAATTCACATACAGCAAATAAGGGGAGGGAGAAAAAGTAATGAAAAAAAAAGAGAGGAAAAAAGGTTTAAAGAGATAAAAACAAATTTGGAAAAAAAGGTAAGAGAAAGAATGAAAATGATATGTTCAAATCAGATTGAAAAAAGGGGTATCCTTAATACAGAAGGCGAGAGAGAGAGAAAGAAAGAGAGAGAGGGATGATTCAATCTGATTTTCGATTTAAAAAGATCACTAAAATGTATAAAAACAGATGAGTGCACAGAAAAGCTAGTAAACTACAAATCCACGTAATATTTCATATACATTGAGAAACTGTAGCCAACAAAGATTCGCAAAGGGTTCAATCTTTTTATGTATGCATGTGTGTTTTATTTTGCATATGCATTTGTTTGTGTGTTCCAGCTCTCCTTGCTATAGCGTTTTGTCTTGCGACTTGAAAATTGGTATCAATACTCAACTAAACCCTGGTTTTTAAAAAACATAAGAAGCAATTTAGACATTTGTAGTGTCTTATTTTGACAGGTTTATTAGTAACATTTAGATTCACTGAAATCTGGATATTTTTAGATGTTTTTATAATATATCTCAGATGTTTCCGTGTGGAAAACGCCAGCGAATAGAATTTATTCAGACCATACTTATTCATCGATTGAATTTTTACCTGACTTCAAATTTTGCTATCACGTTTGATCAACTAGTGAGTATATATATATATATATATATATATATATATATATATATATATATATATGAAATATCGTTTTACGCCACAATGAAATGTTTACAGATTTATACAATGAATATATAAATAAAAATTCAAAATGTATGTCAGTTCAATGAACTCTTTGCAAATATCTGTTAATGTAATTGATGTAATTTTTTGTCAGTTTTGTTTTTAACATGAAATCACGTACTATTGTAGTGTGTATATATATATATATATATATGTATATATATATATACATACATATATATATATATATATATATATATATATATATATATATATACAAATATATATACATACATATATGCATATATGTATATACTTGAAACGTGCTCAAGGTAACTGAATTGTAGGGAAATTGTGAGAACTAGGTGTACTTTTTTTCAATTTTACGATCAAATTCCCTGAACTTTTGAGTAAAACATTCTATATGTTTAAATAAGGCTTCATATATGTCCAGAGATACTACTTTGATAGGAATGGTAGAAATTAGGTGTGAGGGCAAGTGATTTTTTATGATTTGATACCCCTAAATTTCACATATAACTTCGTAAATGAGTTCTACAGCTTTTTACATTCCCAGAAGACTACTTCAATGGAGATGCTGAACAATGTGAGTGAGGTCAAATCATATAAACCTTGCACAAGTTTGATTAAAATTTACTAGATGCACTAATTACCTGATTTGAGGGAAAGGTTGAGAAGTGTTTGGGCGAGAATTTTCTTTTTTTATATCACGGTTGAATTCCATCAGATTTCGGGTGAAACCTTTTACATGTTCGATTGAGTCTTCATGCATGCTTAAAGGAAATATTCGAAGGAGTTGGTTGAAACTAAATTCGAGAGCAAATTATTCTCATGCTTTAATTCTCCGAAATTTTATGTATAAAACTTGTATAAATTGAACCTGAGAAGAAATATTTGACTTTTGTTCATAGAATGAGGAAAGAGAACACGAAGTCTGTAAATTTGAGAAAAAAAAAAATGAAAAACAAGTTCGGTTGCTGCAGGGTCAGACTCTACTTCTACTTTCATTCCACCTCAAGATGATAATTGCAACTTTCATGTCGTGTACATAATAGATAAATTCGTAGACATCTGCTACTTGTCAATTTCTCAGAGGTGGTAAGAGAGCTGCCTAGCAATCATTTAGTCATGATTTCGAAATCACGTTAGGGAAATGTATAGATATAGAGATAGGTTTGTTTTAAGGCGAGGGAAGAGACAAACAGTGAAGAGTTTCCTCCCTTTAATTTGGAGTTTTTATGCTTGTTTTTGTTGTCACTTTGGAAAGAGATTTAGTCGACTCCAACTTGACCAGGAGTTTGACAATAACCATTCGACATGTTTTGGCAAAATCACATTTCGGAACCTTATAACTTCGGCATCATTTATCCCCTGCTTGCAGGAAATTGTCTATAAATACATTCTTTTAGAAAACTTGTTCGTGAATATCCAGGTAAAGCAAACGTGTCTTCGGCAGGTGATATTTTCGCCCAGTTTTCAAGTGCCCTCGCTCTTGCTCTAAAGAATGTGCACTGCAAATGAATGCCATTTATCAAAAATAGATTTCCGAAATGTCTAAATCTTGGCCTTGGTTTCGAAAAGGAAGAGAATTCTGACCAATCAATGCTCGGACACAAATCGACAAGTCCGAGCTTCCACAAGTGGACAGATGGCCTCAGTTATCAGATACTTTTCCATCTATCTGATTGGTCAGTCCATAGCTGACATCACGGACAGATGTTCATTTCTATGAAGGCCTTGCTTGTGTTTCTTTTGATAACGGATGGCGTGCAGCAACCTAGAAATTACAGTGTGGCGTTTGTTGAAAGGACCAGAAACCCCCTGGAGGGGTGCTATGGGCGGTGTTGGCAGCAAAAGAAATTGTGGAGATGAGATGTATTAGGCTTTCAGTAAACGGCCGACAAAGCTGCTCGTTGAAGAAATTTTTTTTCTTCTCCTAGAGGCATTTGCGTCGATTGATAAATGAACTGAAAATATTACCTGAATAAAAATAGAAAGAGACATGTCAGATTGGATTGCTACATATCCTCGGTGATAAAGGCAATTCCTTCCAACCTTTTCCTCTATATACCTACCATAAATATATATCAGGGGGTGGACAAACTTGCTTCATCATCATCATCATCATCATCATCATCATCATCATCATCATCTCAACATCATCATGTTAGCGTCCGTTGTTGGACATAATTCTTTCCCAAGATCTACCAGACCTCTCTATCATGGGTGTCACGGAGCCAGTATTTTCTAAACCTATTCAATTCGCCATCTTACTTTCAGTCGGCAACAATTTCGGATATGATATCTGGGGATCCATCCTGTGAGTAGTGATGTCGGCGCATTAAAAATCAAAGAACCGCATGTGGCTCAAGAGCCGTGGTGTGCCACTCTCATATATATATATATATATATATATATATATATATATATATATATATATGTATATAATTAAACGTGTTTGTGATACTTATAGTATCTGTAGCAGCCATCAACCATTTCCCTTTTTTTTACTGCTTATCACACTGCTAAACCCTTTTTCTTATCCTCTCCATTCGTACCCTCTTGTTAAACTACCTAACTACCCATCCACTTATCAAACAACCTGCTTTCTTTTCCCTTTCTCTTTTCCTACCGTTTCTGTAACACTTATAGAATCAATAGCAGCCATGCAAGTCAAAAAATCTTTTTATCCCCCCTCCCTGCATTGTGATCATTTGTGAACTGATTTTCATTCAGTTTTTACTTGAAATTCGGTTGGCAGCGGTGAGCGTTTTCCGGGTGTTTTTTTAGTTTCTTGAATGAAATATCAACATTCATCTTACATCTTTTCGTTTAAGTTTCAGTAAAGATTAAGGAGTATAGGTTTACCTTGATTAGTGCGATTAATTTGTTTCTGTTTTTTTCCATAACGTTCGAAACCGCTCTTTTCAAGGTCTTATGATTTAATGCTTTTTTTTTCAACTGAGACGAAAGTCAACGGTTTCATGAATGGCAAAAAGTTTCTTGTTCAGAACAAATCTGAATCGGTTCATAGCCTTCATAAGGAAGGAAAGATAAGAGAGTAGGCTAAGAAAGAGGTGTATTTTTTTTCTTCAACTTTAGATCATATTTTTCCTTTTTAGATCAAATCTTGAAATTAAATAATAGAGAGCACAAAAAAAGAGACAGGGAGAGAAAGAAGAAAAAGAAAGAAAGCAAGCAGAGTATACAATGTTTTTGACTAATGCATACGCTTTCACTTTATATATATATATATATATATATATATATATATATATATATATATAGAGAGAGAGAGAGAGAGAGATAGATAGATAGATAGATAGATAGATAGATAGATAGATAGATAGATATAGTCATAACTTTTTTTATTTATCAATAAATTATATTGCATTTCGGACGATATTTTCCGTTTTGTTCTTTTTAAAAGGATTATTTGTTTTTCTTTCGTTCGTTTTTCGAAACAAGTAGTCGTATCATAGAAACAAATGTTGCTAAAAGTTGCCAATTGCTGTCAAAATTGAATAAACAACGTTGCAGTTTTTGAATAGAGTCTGTTCTTTTTATGTTCAGTTTGAGCTTAGTTATATTAATTTGCACAGTTATACCCTAACTGTACTACATAAAAACCCATACTAATGGAAACTGCACTTATCAAGATATTCCTGTATAACATTTCAATCTCGTACAGAACCTTATTTATCCTTCTGCAAGAAATTGGCCTTTTATCTCAGTTGAAAGGGAAAACGTCCAGGGAAAAAGAAAGTATTTATCTGACTCCCCATGGGGGCAGAATGTGACACAAGATCGACTTTAGTGTGGGGACCCACTTGCACATGTGTCGAGAGAAAAAAAAAAGAGTTGTCGAACATTGGAAGCAATTCTCAAGTTCGGGTCAGATCATCCGTTCATGTCATCAGCTGGTCGGTGGGCTGAGATCTGGAGCCCTCTTTAAGCATACGGGTACCGAGAGAAGAGCTAGAGGCAAAGAAGGCCCGGTAATCAATGAAGCTCTTCTTCCTCTTCCTATCCCGTCCGGCCACAACAATCACTTGGGTTGAGAAAACCTAACAAGCGCGAATCCTTCAAAGAGAGGAGCGGATATGTTTGACAGTGAGGCAAAAAGGCATGAACGGAAGATGGGAATTTTGGAAAATTGTCTTGAGGGGTTTCTTCGGTTTAGTGTTGTGAAGGTGGACTGGAAGGTTTTTTCTCTTTCAAAGATATTGTTCGGCTGGTGTCTTTTTGACGGGCTTCTGAGTGTGTTGCAGCTTCAGTGTTTACAGGTACCCCTATCTCCCCAACACAAGAAGAAGAAGGGTCTTCTCGACCTTGTATCGTTCTAGGGGTGGACTTGGAATGGAGTAGGACGAGGCGTGTATAGATGGAGATAAGATCAGAAAGAAAATACTTGATTAACAAAAAGAAATTATTCTATCAAACGTAGCCGGAGTTGGAGGGAGAATGTAAACTTAGTGATATTATTAATAAACAGAGATGGAAGGTAATTTCAGAGAGACGGAGGGGGATATATAGAGAAAGAGAGAGTGAAAAAGATTGGAAGAGAAATAAATAAATACAGAGGTACAATGGGGGAAGAGGAAGAAAGATAGGAAGAGAGAGAGAGAAAGAGAAACAGAAAGAGACGGGACAAAAGAGTGAGAAAGGGTGAAAGAAAGAGAGGGATTAAAGAGAGAGAAGGGGAAAAGTAAGGGAAGGGGAGATAGTTAGAGGGTGGGATAGATAGAAAGAGACATAGAGGGAGAGAAGCAAAGAGGTGAGATAGAGAGGGTAGGCTGAAATGGACGAAGAGAGAGGAAGAAATAGAGAGGTACAATGGGGGAAGAGGAAGAAAGATAGGAAGAGAGAGAGAAAGAGAAAGAGACGGGACAGAAGAGTGAGAAAGGGTGAAAGAAAGAGTGGGATTAAAGAGAGAGAAGGGGAAAAGTAAGGGAAGAGAGAAGCGGAGAGGTGAGATAGAGAGGGTAGGCTGAAATGGACGAAGAGAGAGGAAGAAATAGAGAGGTACAATGGAGGAAGAGGAAGAAAGATAGGGAGAGAGAGAGAAAGAGAAAGAGACGGGACAGAAGAGTGAGAAAGGGTGAAAGAAAGAGAGGGATTAAAGAGAGAGAAGGGGAAAAGTAAGGGAAGAGAGAAGCGAAGAGATGAGATAGAGAGGGTAGGCTGAAATAGAGGGACGAAGAGAGAGGAAGAAATAGAGAGGTAGAAAGAGGGAGAGGATGGGAGAGTAACAGAGTGGATATATATATATATATATATATATATATATATATATATATATAGAGAGAGAGAGAGAGAGAGAGATGAACAAAGATAGAGGAAGAGAGAGATGATTATGTTGAAAGCCTGAACAAAGAACCTATAAAAAAATATATAATTAGTCTTCCCAAAACAGCTATAATTGTGCTGTGCTTATACATGTTATAGTCGTGACTAAAGAGGTACCGTATATTACAGCACATATGACGCGCTTTTTTCCAAGTTCTGTCTCGAGAGGCAAACATTTTATCGCTTGTTTATTTGCTCACTAACGTTACAGCGTTATGCAAATAATAACATCCAGTCACTGTGGGGGTTAATAAAGATTTGAACAGATAAGAACAAAATAAAACAACCCGACGATGAGGAGGGCTATGAAGAACCTAGAAACTCTCCAAGAATATGTCGGCGAAGATTCAGGTAAACATTTTATAGTGAGGCGTTTTACATGCTGGAAAAAAAACTGTAATTGCTGACTTCATATTAATTGCCAACGGAAGATAGTTATTTATCTATTTGATATTTATCAAGCTTAACTTGGTGACTAACAAGGCCAAACTAGGGAACTGGTTGCATGCTTTGAAAATTAGCATTCGAAATCTCGTCCTTAAAGTTACCAAGACGGAGAGAAAGATTGCTTTCGAATTTCAGGAGGGACTACTTATGCCCATCATCATCATCAGCAGCAGCAGTAATAGAAGGGGCTGTGTTTAACGTCGTCGGACATTCACCTTCCGCAAAATTCATCAGACCCATAGGCCATGAGCGTCACGGTGCCAATATTTTCTGAACTTGCTTAAATCGTCACGACATCCAATTTTTTGCCGGTTACAATTTCAAATATGATCTCTGGGGATCCACATCGAGAATCGTGATGCCCAGTCCGCTTATGTTCACTTTTCACTAATACATCTATTTCCTGAGTTCTCGTACTCATCGCCAGATATCTTGATGGATGGAAATAACAATGGGTTAGTAGTATGGGAAAATGAAATTGGCAAACCGATTTTGAATTTCTGCTGCAGCTGCTTATGTTGGATTCAAACTAAAGCCCTTTGGAGAGGCATAAGTCTATCTCTCCTTGCACCATATATCTGAATAAATATGCTTCATCATAAGGATGCAACGATAGTCGACAGTGGGGAGACATCCCTCCCATAACAACCTGAGCTATTCCGCAGCAAAAAGTTATTACCTCCATGGAAAAACTTAAAAAGAGCAAATTAAACTCTGTTGAATGCGACACTGGACCAAATAAAGAAGCTTAGGCGTGCCTTGAAAATATACATTCGGAATGCAGAGTTTTTTCTGAGTTCAAAGCCAGTGATAATTACGCAACTTTAGAACTGAACTATATTCAACAAGTTTCAGAATTGAACATGTTTGTTGTACATTGGGAATAAGGAAAACTGTATTGTCATTGGTCAAGACCTCTATGAAAATACATGAAAAAGATTGTTAGTAATCCTGGATTAATGCAAGCGTTTCTGACATTACCACCGCTACACATATATATTGCTATAGACACAATGTATATTTCATTGTTTGCTTGCTTCCCATCATGTTTCAATCAGTAAAACGGCTGGACTCTATGGGCTCCAAAATAAGGCTGACCCCAAGATAAGTGTAAAGGATGGCTGATCTCAGAAGGTCTCTACAATCAATCAATAGATGGACAAAATTATTGATTACGGATAAGACAAATCAAAGAGAGACAATTCAAAATCTAATTAGAAAGAAAGGATTGAATCACCCCTTTTTTCTGGATGTGTGTGTGGATCTGTCAAGGGCAGAGCGCATACAAGTGCTTTCCTCTATTTGATATTATGAAGGTTTTCTCTTGGGAACTGTCTTTGGGTTCGAGCGAGGGGTTGCGAACGCCCTCCATTAGATCATTTTATGGAATATCCATAAAATATTTTCTGATTCTTTGTGTTGTTATCATTCTAAATTTTCCCGGGCAATGCCGAGTGTTTTTGCTAGTATATACTCACAAAGACACAGACACACTAGCACACATGTATGTACACTCGTGTGTGTGCACTTGCACAATATTGCTCAAAACAAGAGAAGGATCTATTTCAATGTTCTTCTTATCTGTAGAGATTCTCTCAGAATCTTGAAATTTATCGAAATCGTAGCTCTTGGTATATAATGCCTGAACGAAAAAGCTTTCAACAGTGGTTATGGAAAAAAAAATACACAAGAAAAAACTTAAAAAAAACAAACTTTAAATTACCGTTATACATATATCTAAATCTATCTATCTATCTATCTATCTATATATATATATATATATTTATATATATATATATATATATATATATATCAAGAGCTACGATTCCTATAAATTTTCCGGGATGATTACTATTAATAAGAACTACATTTAAATAAAACTTTCACTGATTATGACCGGCATTGTATAATCTTCACATTTCAATCGTAACAATTTGCAGATCTAAAGTCAAGTCACGGCTAGATTGTTTTTCTCTAAAAATAAAAAAAAAATCTTTCTGGAAAGGTCCAGGTGGAAAGAAGGGCGTGATGTTTTAATTGTTTGCGATTTCAAATGAAATTAGCGTTGATTAAAACGTGAAAATAATAGAAATTAAATTGAGCTGAAAACGGAAGGGGAAAAATGGGAGAAGATGGGAGAAGTGAAGGCCAGAGCGGGGGGGGGGGGGGGTAAGGATGATATTGGGAGAGAGAAAGGGTTGGGACTGGGAAAATAAATAGAGAGACTGTGAAGGAGAGATGAAATAAAGAAAAAAAAACGGAAAGAAGAGGTCTGAAGGAGGAAATAGAGAGAGTGGGAAAGAAGGGAGAAGAAAATCAAGAGCATGAAGGACAAGAAGAAGAAGAAGAAGAAGAAGAAGAAGAAGAAGAAGAAGAAGAAGAAGAAGAAGAAGAAGAAGAAGAAGAAGAAGAAGAAGAAGAAGAAGAAGAAGAAGAAGAAGAAGAAGAAGAAGAAGAAGAAGAAGAAGAAGAAGAAGAAGAAGAAGAAGAAGAAGAAGAAGAAGAAGAAGAAGAAGAAGAAGAAGAAGAAGAAGAAGAAGAAGAAGAAGAAGAAGAAGAAGAAGAAGAAGAAGAAGAAGAAGAAGAAGAAGAAGAAGAAGAAGAAGAAGAAGAAGAAGAAGAAGAAGAAGAAGAAGAAGAAGAAGAAGAAGAAGAAGAAGAAGAAGAAGAAGAAGAAGAAGAAGAAGAAGAAGAAGAAGAAGAAGAAGAAGAAGAAGAAGAAGAAGAAGAAGAAGAAGAAGAAGAAATACAATGACAATAACAACAATAACAAGAAGAAGAACAAGCGCAAAAAGAAGGAAGTACGAAGTCGGGAGAAAGAAACCAAGAGAGAAAGAGAGAGTGAATAAGAAAGGAAGAACAAGTTAGGATAAAAGAGAATGAAAGAAAGAAATAACGAAAGCGGCACAAATAGAATCTCACTAGAGAGAAACAGTGAAGCAAAATTCTGACAAATAATAAAAAAGAAGATTAGCCACTCAATAGGAATAATCACGAGACCAACATATTCTGGTAGCATATCGTGTTGGGGATGATCAATTGAAAAAATTTAGCCAGTTACTCCTGTCGCCTTTTTATAGGGCAGTGCTAACTAAAAAAATTTCTAAAAAAAACAACAAAAAAAAAACGCTGCTGGACACAAACTAAAGGGCTAATTTAGCATAGCATTACTTTGTAAATTGAAACCCACCCCTGAAACTTATTTTGAGGGAGAGGTAGAAATATACTTTTTAAACAGAATATAAAGATTAAATGTTTAAGACTTCAGACCTATAGCTCCATTGATGCAGCCTTTACACGTGATACATGCATAAACTTGAAAACAGAACAAAAAGAGTCTTAGTATTTGTAGGAGCCTTAAACCAAAAACTGTCTCCTGAGGTTTAAGGCTCCTAAAAATTAGCACCGTTTGTCCATATGGACACATAGTGTAGGGGTTACAGAATCAGACTAAAAAATGGTTCTAGGTTCAATCCCAGTGTGAGACAATAATAATAATAATAATAATAATAATGCTAAGAAAGGAGTGCGGTCAGTATACCCCCGTCGGTTAAATAAAGGGTTCGGGCCGTTACTTCCCCACGCCTACCAGATGACACCTGATGAAGGCTGTAGAGTACAGCAGCCGAAACGTTGTATGAAAAAGCAACCAAGATGAGGATAGTCCCAATAATAATAGAAATAAAAAGAGTCTTATGTTGACTGTTTTGGTTGACGGTCTCTAAAAGGTGGAAATATATTTTTACTGGTAAAATACGAGAAGCAACGAAAAACAAACTGAACACAGTTTTCAGAAAATTTTACTCAGAACTTTACGATGATTGATTAAAGAATTTAGGATTGGGGTTATTTATCGATTCGATCAATTTTTGCTCATAATCAACGAATCAATGAATGATTTCGCCTGTTGTTCCTCTCCAGATTAACCACGATTCAGAATTTACCAACAGAATAGCTGAAAGAAAATTTTTTAAAAATAATTGTCTAGAGAAAATTCTGTCAAGATGAACCTCCAAAGATTCATCCATCATCCTTACATCCATATTCCAAGGGGTTTCTAAACAACATAGTTGAAATAGCATCACCAGTTGTGGTAGTTGTAGCTGGAAGAAGACGAGCAAGAGGGTAGGAAAAGGAAGACAGTTATGACGATAGTTCATCCAAGATTCCTGGCCCAGTTTAGTATCGATCCAAGATACGGCTGAGAAAATTGATATTTAACACATTAGTGATTGGCAAACAGACCGACAGACAAGTATCTTATTGAATATTAGTCGGGCGCATGTGCTGGATTAGCCTTATCGCAAACCATGCCCTTGTGTAGGACCCAGGATACTGAAGGGGCCTTTAAGTAAATAGGGATATAGAATTTACGATATATTTAGCGCATTATTACAAATATTATTTCATAGGTTGGTTTATGTCATGAAATGCCCTATATCAACATTTGTAAGTGACTGTTATTAAAATCTTTGTAATTCGTAGCACATTTCTCGCATTTATGATATGGTCTAACTTTGAACATAAAAAATATTCCTATCTTCGTTCACTTTCTGAAACATTTAATTTTTTTTAAATCTAAATTATTCATATCATTTTCATATGATCTGCCCCCCCCCCCATTTATTGGTAGTGTAGAGTTCAATGCGGTCTTAATCTAGCCCTGTTGAAAACTAACATTTTGTTTGAAATTTCGAGTACGTTTTTATTTTATGTACGGGAAGCCGTTTATTTCCAAGTGGAAAGCATTTTAAAATCAGGAAAAAAAGTGAAATCGAAACCAAAGATTGAATTGATGAGAAGGCTGGAAAAGTTACAAATAAAAATGCGAAAGGAAGGGAGTGAGGTAGACAATCATTATTGCAGCACCCTCGGGAATACCAAAGTGCCGTTATAAGGAAATGTATGCTATAACGAATGGATTCTACATGAAATTTGCCAATAATGAGAAACCAAAAAGTTTTAATAAAACTGTATCTTTACCACCCATTCACTACCTGATGCCTGTGTTAGGTTAAGCAGCATTGTTTTAAGATTTTACAAGTATTGTTTTTTTTTAAATAATGCACTGAAAACTTTCTATAGCTGCTAACTAATCCTCAACAATAGTCTTGTGAGAGTTAGAACATTTTTGTCGTTAAATAGTGCCGTTAAAACGAGCGCCGTTACAACGAGAGATTAGTGTATTTAGAAAAGGCGTGAACGGACAAATAAAAGAAGGCGGTACTTTGAAAAAAGGCGGGAAACTTTGCTTAGGGAAAGAGTAAAAGCTGGAAAAAAAAAGTCGGAGAAAGAATGTTTGAAAACAGGGAAAAAGAATAAAAGGCCATGAAATCTCTCAAGTGTTCGTTCGTAAAACCCTACAAGAACAGATGCATGAGGGGTGCCGGACAAAAAAAAAAGGGCGTCAAACGGAGGGACCAACAATCAAAGAAAAGCGATGAGGGTGGGTTAACGTTTGTTCGGGATTGGGAAGATGGCTTTAATTTAATCTGCACAGAAGAGAAGCAGGAATCCTGTGAATGCTTCACCAAGTTGAGATCATTAAACAACCGTTGCCACCAAAGATGACGAAGGGTCCTATTCTTTTTAATATGAACGGGTGTTTGTTTGTGTTTGTGTGTTTCACTGCTTCCGGCCATGCTGTTTTGTCTGAAGACTTGGAAATTGGTGTCAGTGCTTCACTAGATTCCTACTGAAGTGTTCTATTTAATTTTGGGAAAAAAGCTTCTTTTTTTTTGTTTTTGACCTTTTAAATTGTTATTTTGGTGGGTTTATTAATAACGTTTTGATTCTGTAGAATCTAGATTTTTCTAGAAGTTATTTCCATCAATAGAATTTATTCTGACCGTGTTTATTCTTCGATAGCATTGTTTTGTCATGACTCCAGTTTTAGACGATACAGTTGTTCAATTATTGACTGTGATGGCGAGTCTTTATCCTTTTTATTAGACCACCGCCATCCAGAACTGTCAAAATGGGTTACTTCAGTTTTCGAGCTAGTTGAATAGCTAGGTGTGCATACATCTTTGTATCACGCGTATGACACTATTGAAACTAGATAGCCAAGAATACAAATATTTGCAAATTATTACCACTAGAAGAGGCAGTTTTCAAATCTTCCCTTAGATAAGTTTTTATTCGAGTGGTTTGATTTACAATGCAGGTTTACGCTAAATTAGTCCACCACTCTCTTTCTCTCTTTACGTTATCATGTTTCTTTTTCTTTCACGTTTTCTCTCTTCCCTATTTGGAACCACCGAACTGAATTGTCGCTAAAACTGTCAACGTAGATTGATTCAAATTTAAAGTTGGTCTAGCTGGCTGGCGGACTGGTTCTCAATAAGGGACCAATTTGCACTGTATATTTATGCTAAATTGGTTCTTTACTTTTTGTCCGACAGTATTCATGGTTGTTTTTTGAACCTTCAGACTTTCAAGGATCACAGCCCAACAAAAGGCAAAAAAGGTAACTTATTAATTGGTCACCCCTTCTTCCAATTTTCAATTGATAACCCCAACATTTCAAAAGATGTTGGTCATGAGACGTTTTCTATACCTGTAATCATTTTATTCTACATTTTTCCAGTTTAGGGCTGTCAAGAAAATGTGACCCTTTAAAATCACTCGTGTCTATCCAGACGCAAGTTGAACCTTTTCTAATCTATTGTTTAATGTTTCATACAAAAAAAATTCTTGTCTTTAAAATAGATGTTCGTGTCTACATTATTTCTTTAGAAAGGGAAATATAGGATTCAACTTTTCGGTTTATATTTGAAAAAAAAATCAAAGCTCAGTTCCTTGGTATTGGGGAGGCTCAATAGTATGTCCTGTATTTTTTGTTTGATGACATTAGGTGTTTTGACTAACTTTTAAACATTTAAAGATTTCGCATTAACATTTTTAAAAAGATCGCTTTCGATTGTATTGTGACAGCTGTCAGATACGCGTACAATTTTATTGGGTTGGCCAAAGACTGTTCAATTTTTTACACTAGATGGCAGTATGAGCGTTTTTTCAACTGACTTCATTCAAAAATTCCTTTTGTTTGTATTGTGACAGCTGTCATAGCAGCGTGCAAATTTGTTAGGTTCGTCAAAAAGTTTATTATTTCTTTTTTGTTATAAGTTGGCATTGCAAGCGTTGAGCTTCAACTAGTCTCATTCAAAAAGATCGCTTTTGATTGACCATAACCTTGACACTAACTCGAGATCCCAAGATATAGCATTTACTGAAGTAGGAGCCGGAAGGTTGGGATAAAAAGTACAAAGATTGGAGTAACCGTCCGAATACTTCATAGCGTAATTCGCTGATGATGGATAAATTCATAAAACAGTTTATATGGAAATAATATTCATTAAGGCCAGTACTACCGTAGGGCAGTAAGAGTCGAATTTTGTAACAAATAAAGTTGACGACGGAAATGGAATAAAGGAAAGAAATTTAAGTTCACTGCTTACATGCTTTTAGATGTTTTCCATGAAGATTTGAATGGTTTTGGCTGAATCTAGATCTCAAAAATTTCTTTTCAGAGGATTTTTTAATGAAATGATAATTCAGTTCTTATTTTTTACTCTATTCTACATGTAAACCAGGCAATGAATTTGGCATCGTGATCCTTTGATTTTGATGGGTCAAGTTCATGATTCCACAATAGAAATAATTCCAACGTGAAAATAATTGCTAGTTAGTCCATCTAGTTTGGTTTCTCAAATGGCATGCATCATTATATTGCTTAATCAAAATACTTAATCAAATTCTAAATTTCACCTTTTTTCAAATGTAGAAATATTATTTGATTTAATTTGTATGTGTACGCAACAAAAATTATTCAAAAGTTTACTGACGCCGTTTTGTGCAAATAGCAAAATTTATGCGGCCACACTCTCATCCTCTTAAACGCGTGGTCCCAACCCAACATTCGTAATCAGCACATTTTGACACCTCTACTTGATTTATCTATCAATTGGGTATAGAAAAGACAACTTTAAAAGGAATCAACTACTTTTTGAGACAAGGTAATTTTTTTATCACACTGTCATCGACGAGGAACAATATGACTGGAAAATTTCGACTCAGTTTTACTTTGTTAGAAAATGTCAATGATTACTTGACATAGAACGTTCGTTCTTCACTTCCCCCGTTGCTTCTGTCATAATTTTTCCGTTGATAAAAATTGCGAGTAATTCCACTCTTGCAAAGTAATTTCAATCTTGGGTTGTTCCATTAAGCCAAGCGCTTAATAAGGAAATAGAACATAGAATGCGACTTATTAGTTGCAGTCCAAGCAAATGCTTCCCACTTTTTTTTGCCTGAAATACAACTCAATATAAAAATAAAAATAAAAATGTCGATTATACTGTCGTTGTTCTTTAGGCAATTGGTAAGGATGGGGTTTAAAGAGAGAAAGAATTGAATTTTTTCCCCCGCACTTTTTACCGTCATATTTCTGTCATAATGAACATCCGTAGCTGGTAAAAGAAAGCCATTTCCTGTTGCTGGGAAAAACATCAGCCAAACCCCCCTGCTGCGTGTTATTAATATATCTGTGCTATTTTGACTTGTGATGAAATGTTGATTGGCAAAAATCACTTCGAACTTTCATGGTGGCGGAGAAGGGTTCGAAGCTTCTGTAACTGCTATTGTATCTTTTTTCTGTAACTCTTCCATCTCCCAACCCACAATGCCTCATGTGGCCTCGACAAATGGCCTTTATAATTGTTAATCTACGGGACAATTTTCTCCAAGCTAATCTCGGTCGCTTTTTGTTCCTTTTTTTTCTTTTTTCGAAAAATGAATTTTCATGCAGACATAAAAATGATCTGGACTTTTTGTTTGTTTGTTTGGGCTTTTTTTTTACTTCGGCTAACAGAGGTTATGTATTCACCAACGTTTGTCAATCTGTCTGCCTGTCTGTCTGTTAGGTTGTTTGCTTGTCCATATGATACGCCCAAAAGTTTGTAATGAATTTCAATGGGATATCATGGAAGGGTTGGCTTTGGACCAAGAAACAATTGATCAAATTTTTGGTCGGATCCAGGATTCTTTTTCGCAGTTTCGTTAACATTGCGTTATTGGAGAGTTTCATGTCTTTTGAGATGTAATAACACAGTAACGATATCATCATGGTGACAGAATGATTAATAAATATGATAAACCGCATATAGTTATGTATTATATCTATTGATATGTTGCTGATGAATAATTATCGTACAATGGCGTGATTGGATCCCTCTTTTTGGGGGTTTTCACATGCTATGCACATTTGTTGTCTAAAACAACTATTTTTCTACATGAATGCATGCATCTGTGAACATACAGTGACATCGAATAACTGAGTGATTATGGCAAAATATGCGGAGCCCTCTGACCCCGTGCTTCGCGGAAATTGGGCCCCCCGCTTAAAAAAAACGACGGCAAATTATGCTAGTATAATTGTACAAAAACATGTGCTGTCTGTAGCTTGAATCTATAATATATGTGATATAAGGCATTTTACGCCATTGGTTATAATATTTTTAAAAAAATCAGAGAAGCTTATATTAGAGTGATATTCGGTAGAAATGAAGAGATTTTATTGTATTATGGATCAGTATACATCAATTTAATGATGAGATCAGAAAAATCATCCACGTAATTGGAAACATGTTTATCCTTAATAAACACAAGTTTTGGTAATTCATTTTGACGATATCAGAACAGCAGTTTCCATGACATCAGGATTTTGGGATTCCATGAACACGAATGATTTCCCACATGTATCACGTCCCAAATTGTCTGCTAAGGCCCCAGTAGATCTTTGAGTGAACCAACATATAACAACGTTCAACGAAATGAGTGTGTGTGTGTGTGTGTGTGTGTGTGTGTGTGTTTGTGTCTGTGTCTCTGTCTGTCTGTGCATGTGTGCTTCGCCATTGCCCGACGATTGCCCATTGTACGAGATTAACATTTGCCAGATAATCAGCACGTACGACAGTGCGATGTCGATTCTGAAGATTTTTGGCTCAATGGTGCTCAGGAAATCTAATAAAAATGCATAAGATTTAAAGATTATAAATCTCTCTTCATAGTTTTCTATAGATTGTCTCCTTTGACTTTTGCTCTTTAAAATCAGAATTTAGGAAGAAAATATTTAAATTGGCAACGCTGAAAAGAAGTAAGCAAAATTCCTCGCAGTCATATTTTCGTATGACAGACAGAAAATCATTTATATTACAATTATTTCAGGTTTCTCCACACACTAGGAAGTCCGGTTCTTCCAAAAATGCGCTTTTGGAACAGCTACTGTTATTGTAATGATAATCTTTTTTTCCCCAGTAAATTCAACTCCATCTTCAAAGAAATCTAGAATTTCAACACTCACAGGTGCACATTCAAGAGATGCAAACTGATATTTACGTTGTGACAGTGTCTTGCTGTGTTCGTGTATGGATGAGCTTTTCGATTCAGTACCCAGCGTATTACTGGTCTGCAGAGCGTGTCGTCTCGCCTTGTCCAGGAATGACTTGATAAAAACACGTAATTTATTCACATCAAATGAGTAGCCTTAATCCCCCAGAGTGGCAAAGTGTCGTGTTTTGCTTTGTTCCATCTCTGGCAGAATCGCTCTCTCCCTACCTACGACTGTTGTTTGTCGTGCACCACTGACATGATTTCTGGCAGTCTTGCAAGGGATATTTGTCACAGCAGAAATACGTTTTAGTGGCTGACTCGCTTCAATAAGATCAACAGCATATTGCAAATCTGTGTCTGTGTAAGTCTTTATCTGCTGGTCTCTGACGGCGCACCATCTATGTTTTTGTCATCTATGGCTGGCCTGTCATGACACCTACAAGCAAGCATATTTACCATGTAATGACTGAGTGAAATTGATATGACAAATAACCACATTGTGATATGGACCCAATAGCTCAACCAAAGTTCTTTTGTTTATAACACTATCAGTATTTTCTCTATTAACACAGAAATGCTATCTCATATACCATATCATATGCGTAACTTATAAACAAAAAATAGTAGGTGCTGTTTAATTTCTAAACATTGAAGGAACATTTAGTATTCCCTTATTATCAGAACCATCAAATATTAACTAAACTTAATAGTAGTATTGATGGTGTCCCCAAAAATGTCCAATGAATTGATATTGCTTACAAATATGCTTTTTATTCATTAAACATGTAAATGCATGTCTTGAAATGCGTTTAACTATTTTAAATACGCTCTGATATTCAAATTACAGGGTTGTTTTCTCAATCCAATAAGGGCCCAGTTACCACGCAGATTGCTTGATTGTCCCGTTTTACGGTATTTCAAGTTTTTGGATCTGTGACCAGATTCTTCAGTTTTTAGTGACGATGGCATTTGCGGAAGTATACATTCTCTGGATGCTTTTTAATTTTTCCTTCTTTTTCATACCATAATTCCAAGCTTTAACTTTCTGCATGACCAGCACTGCAGCTATTCCGGCAACATATTGTTTTATCACCTCTCTTCATCCGTAGGAATGTGAAAAACAATCTTTTATTAATTTTGACTTTTTTTTTTTATAAAACATATTTTTAAATGCTTTATTACAACCTTAACTGGAACGCTGTTTTATGAAAACGAGCAAACAGATACAAAATAAGGAGTAAGCTCAAGATGAGATTCGAACTCGCATCCCTCTTGCCCGAGAGAAGCCTGGTTTACACTCAGCTGATTTAGTGTTATATTTGTTGTTCGTATCAATAATAGAAATATTTTAATGCGATTTGAAGTCAGGGAGACATTGACATCGTTTGGGGAACCATGAAGAATGCCATCGATGACCTCCCAGTTGTACTCATGCTACTCCAAGGCGTCTAGCTAAGTCTCGTATTGTAGGTGAAATGAGAATTTGTCTTGATCTCTGACCAGCATACACAAATATACTTTGTTAGCCTCCAGCATCTTAGTAGATACTGCCACGGAGTACTGTTTAACACAAGGGCTAAAGACAGTGCAAGGAAGTGCATTAAGAAAGGGGAAGCCGCTTAGAATAGCTTTGTCACACTGGTTCAGGTTTCCAGATCAATCACAGGGCCGAAACCTGCGTGAAACTGGATGAAGAACAACGGTTAAATGAGCTGTAGGCTCTCCCACCACGGAACTCATACGAATACATTCAAGTAAATTATGGAAGCGCACACCAGGATGTAGTAAATTCTGAACACTGCAACCAAGGAACATATAACGAGAGCATGATGGGAAATTTTGAAATCTGGCTCCTGAAATTGAATTACAGCACAATCATAAGCCCTGAAAACGTATTCAAAAATCTAAATCTTTTCTGATTACTTTTGTTGAAAATCAGCGTAAATAAATGTTAATTTGGATTCAAGTGTTGATTTTTTTTCTGGAAAAACATGAATAGGTATATTCAAATTCACTCGTTACACAATTGGAAATAGATACTTATTAAAATATCACTGTCTTGGTCAAAAAAGCAAAGTTTGGTGGAAATAAGAGCTATTTTATACATTTCTGCTAGTGCTAAAAAAAAAGGATATACAACCAATATTCCTGATATAAACCTATACAGCTAAAACATGGAACCTAACCAAAAGATTGACCTTTAAACTGAGAACCATGCAATGTGTGTAAGAGAGAATCATGCTCAACCTCACATGGAGAGATCATAAGACAACACAGTATTTCAAAGGGAAGAAAGGGGTCCGAGATATTATAGGAACTATTAGAAAACTCAAATGGAAATGAGCTGGTTCCGTTGCAAGAATGCCAGACAACCGTTGAGCACAACGTGGATCTCAAAAGGTCATAAGCAAAACTGCAGCCGAAAGAAACTAAGATGGCTGACTGACTAACTGGCTGGCGTTTATCAGAAAAAAGTTGTTTTTGTTTTTTTCTAATCAAACTCCCCAAGGTAAGTTCTTAGTGGGGGGTTTATTTGGACTGCAAGTCTTGGTATGTTTCAAGAATAGCAAACAACCACTGGACACAATTCACAATGTGGATCCCCATGGATCACATGCAAAACCGGGACTGACAAAAATATAAGATGGCAAGGCGAACTATATTTCAGAAATTACTGGCTCCATGACGCCCACGATAGAGAGGTCTGGCAAAGTCTATACCCAAGAACAGACGCCGAAAGACTGCTGCTGCTGCTGCTGATGATATTTTTACTTTTTATACATGAGCAATTAAAACATCACACTTGCTACACGGGGACGGACATCGCACTGCACAGTATAATTGATTTGTGAGAAAAGATTGGTAACCATTGGTTTGCAGCAATGATCTGGAATTGTTATCTGCACTTAGTTTGGCATAAGGTCACGGTAGTAAGCATTCAATGAAAATTTACTTACATAAACTCTCGGAATCTAACTCACCATTACCCTAAGGCAAGCGTTTATCCAAGACAGTTATGTTACAAGCATACCTGCTGCAAAGTAAAACTACATTCTCTTTTAAATTCCAACTGAAGATGATTACTGCGACATTTGTATTGTATACATAATAAATAAATTTGTTGATATGTAAGACTTGTCGATTTTGCCCAGTTGGTAAGAGAGCCGCTTACCAATCACGGTAGGGAAATGTTAATTTTACATATCGATTTCGTTTAATGTGACCGGACAGAAGAACAGTGAAGGGTTAATCCCCTTGAATTAAGTGAAGAGTGTCCTTTCTTATCGGGTGGGATTGGGGGTATAAAGTCAATTGCAATTTGGATTGGAGTTTGATTACAAGCTTAGTTCAATTTGGCACAAGTTGATTGTACTATGTAAATAATGGAAATCGAACTAATGGCTTCGAGACAAACTGTGTTAACCATTGTGCTAAAATGTTTCTCATCTGAAATAGTCATTTATTAAGCTTATCTTTGTCTGGTAGGAGGCTTTGATAATGAGCATCATATGAGGCTCGAATTCCAATTACTAACTGGGAAACTAATTTTGCGAACTTGGAAGTAAATTTTGTTTAGTAATACATACTATATAATGTTCTTTTATTTGGCACTAATTAGTGTGTGTGATAGTGCTGGATTAAAATGTATAATTTTTGTTTGATTCCAACCTGATAATTAATTTATTATCGACGTTAGGAAACAATAGGCAAAAGTAGTAAATAGTATATATTTTTGCGTATCCGGTGAATTTGTCTACAGCAGTTCGTATACATCAATTTATCTACATTTATGCCTATGGGTGTGTGTCTATATCTATGCACGTACGTGTGTATGTGAGTGTATTCGTTATATTATCTTCATATGCACTTGTAGGTCAATTGTATCAGTCGATGATTTATTGTAGATGAATTGTTGCAGATGAATTGTAATCATAGATAAAATGTTGAAAATTAATTGTTGTAGACAAATTGTTGTCGACAAATTGTTGTAGACGAATTGTGGTCGACAATTTCACCAAAAACCACGGTTCTGGTGTTTTTTCACATTTTTCAAAAATTATTTGAACTTTTTTTCGAGAATCAAACCGTGTATCTATGAACCTAGAGCTGGGTCTACTTGTCATAAAGCTACCACTCAATGTTTGACAAGCGTATAGATTTACGCTTAGTCAGAATGGTTGTGATATTGAGGTCCAGGGGTAGGGAGCGTTTTTTTTTAATATATTTTTTTTTTCATCATTTTTTTGGGGAAACAAGTCACGGGGCCAACAGATTACCGGATGGGATTTCATTCATATCCGCGATTTAGCGGGAAAAACGCCCTTTAATTTTTTGTTATTATTTTATTTTATAGGCGCTTTGTTTGGTTGGTCGTCTGCTCGGAATAAAATGGCGGGAAATGAAGGGAGCCCTTCCCTCTTCTCAATACAACGCTATGAATGCGACAGAATAAATGGAAAAGAAGAGAAAGCAGCGAATAATAAGAATAATTAACGACACGAAACAGAGGAAGCGGGAAAAGGGGAGAAGAAAAACAAAGGAAGAAGAAGAAGAAGAAGAAGAAGAAGAAGAAGAAGAAGAAGAAGAAGAAGAAGAAGAAGAAGAAGAAGAAGAAGAAGAAGAAGAAGAAGAAGAAGAAGAAGAAACTAAACAAAAACAGCACCAACAACAACAACAACTTTGGTTAAAATAACGAGAATGAAAAAAAGACATCATATAAAAGATATAAATAAAACGACAGCCCCGACGTTGGCAGCCACAATTATAAAACCTCTGAATCAGAATTCACTCGCTATGCTGATTAGTTCATTTATTTATCTCCCCCCCACACACACACTTTTATTTCCCTTTTCTTTTTTTTGAAAAAAAAAATGTTTTTTCTTCTAACTTTAATTGTTCATTTTTATTCCATGACCCTTGTAAAAGTTCTTTACTGAGACCCGCTCTCTTTTCTACCAGTTCAGCATTCCTTACTTTTCCGTCGTTGCGTTGTTTGACAATCTATTTTCAATCTATCAACGTGAATAATTAACATCATCCTTCTTCTCCTTCTCCTTCCTCTTCTCCTTCTCCTTCCTCTTCTTCTTCTTATTTCTTATTTCCCTCTTTCCCTTTTTGCCTTTTCTTTCTTCTTTTTTTTTTGTCTTGAACGTTTCTCCTTTCGTCTCTTCTCTTCTCAGATCTAATCGTCCATGGTAGGAACTTGAACCTTAACGCACACACTCTCCCCAATAGGTGGGGAAACCCCCCCTTTTATTAAAATTCGACCAAGTGGCTAAAATAGTTGCATTTAGAGTAGAGTTTGACCCTGATGCAGCCAGGCTTATCATTATTAGAAGAAAGAAATAAGACAGTTTTGATTAATTTGTTTTCAGAAACTATGAGAACTTTCGATATTCCATACTATCCATCAGGCATTATATGAAATCAAAAAAATTCTCAGATCTATTCCATTTAGATTGCTTTATTTTGTGATAATCGCAGATTCCTCGACCATTCCCTCTGACAACAGCGCCATCGATTAAGGTTTGGTTATAATGTGTTGAAATCTTTTGTATGAAATAATAACGATAATCAATGTTCGGTAATGCGATGGGAGTAACAATGGCAAATAGTAATGGGTTGGCCACGCAGCAGGAATGTCAAACGAACAACTTTCTAACAGTGCCCTTGTGACAGACTAAACTTGGATACACAACTATGGTACCAGCAGAAAGTGCAATGGTTAATAAGCTGGTTTTACAGTACAGTGATTGTAATAATCACTGGTGGCCATTACAAAGACTTTGTTCCAAAGCGAAGATAACAACTCAGGTGTACAACCCTGGATCATTCGTTAACAAGCCAGTTTGGTTAATCAATAATCCATTTTAGGGAGTTAAGTCATCATTGAGTGTTTACTGTGCTGTGATTTTCAACAAGCCTGTCTTAAGAATCGATTTGCTAGTTAAGTGAATTTGATCCCTGCTCAGTGCTCCACGACTAAAGCCTTGTGTTAAATCCAAGTTAAGCCTAACGAATCACAATATGCTGCTTCCTTTATTTGAAAGCCTAGTTCCAAAGAAATAAACTATTTTGAGCATCACCAACCTGATGTGTTTAAGAGGAAATTTCAGGTCTCTCTGTCGAGATTGAAATGTCTACCGTTGTAGCATTTGTTGACTACAAGAAGGCTTTCGACTCAGTGAAAATCATTGATGCTATCGTACAAGACGTGCACTCTGTACATTTCATAGTATTGCAACATATACACCTACACAGTAATTCCTCTATGAGGCTACACAAATATTCTGAGCCTTTTCAACTCGGAAAAAGAGTGAGACAAGTTGATACCGGCTCAATCAAACTCTTTATAGACTGACTTGAGGCGAGCTACCGAAATCTTGACAGGGAAAAACAAATAAAATGGACAGTGAATACCTAAGTAACCTCAGATTTGCTGACAAAATCATCCTTTTTACCGAAAACCTTCATAATATTCAAATAATACTTGACGAGCTAAATGAAAAAAGCAAGAAAGTTAATATCCACATAGAATTTAGAAAAACGAATATCATGTACAACAGATATGGTGAGGACAGTGACATAGCCATCAGAATCGAAAACGCAAAACTGAAAAAGTAGACTAAATCTACCAAAGAATCTTAATGAAATCCACTGATTGAATAAATCAATCAAGATAGAGCAAAGTCAGTCTTAAAGAATGAGAAATTCCCATTAGTCCTAAAAAGAAGTGTAGATCGTCAAAAGAGAAGGAAATCAAACGAAGAATCACATTGGGATGGTAATACTTCGGCAGAGCAAGCTCAATTTTCAAAAACAAGACGATCCCAATAATCCTAAAAAGAAGAGTATACAACCGATACATTCTCTCGATAGTCACTTATGGAGCTGAATCATGGACCCTAACCAAGAGACAGATCTACAAACTGAGAAGTATGCAATGTGCGCATGAGAGAATCATGCTCAACCTTACACGGAGAGCAGGCTATGTTGTAAGAATGAAAGACAATCGATGGACATCACAACTCACAACATAGATCCTGAGAGATCACATGCAAAACCGAAGCTGACAGAGTAAAACATGGAGAGATGAAGTAGACAAATTCAGGAAATACTGGCTCCACGACGCCCACGATAGAGAGTTGTGGCAAATCCTTGGGAAGGTCTATGTCCAATGACGGATGTTAAAAGACTGATGATGATGATGAGGAGGAGGAGGATGATGATGATAATGATGATGATGAGACACTGTCAAATTCTGTCGTGTCTTGTCTTATATTCATTTGCTGCCAAGACTGAACACTCTGCGACTACAATTATTATTTCGGCTTCTTTCACATACTCTACATTAAGGATCAGTACCATTTCTTAGTGTGTAAGCATGGTAGTTTCGTGTTTTTAGGATCTGGTCCTGGGCTGCCAGTATGAATGCCTCTATTTCAGCTTTTAATACTACTCTTCGTAATCACTGGGCGGGAGGGGGGGTGTTCTGATCTACATCAGCCTTTTTGGCACGAAGGAGGTATTGGCCATGAAATGGTTTCTTTTGCCAGCGCTCGTTTGGTATTCTAGTTCCTCCCTGTTCAGTCTTGTCTTTAACTCTCTTATCAAATCGTATAAACATTTGCGTTGCCGGATAAAAAAAAAAGGGACGGCTATAAGTAGTTCTGTGTTCTACTGTTTGGGCTCGCTTGTATCAATTATTATTGGGTTGCGTGTACGCTTACCAAATCTGGTATTTCGTCTTTGTGCAGCATCTGTGGATGACAAGACTCGAGTGTTTCATGAAAGGTCCATTCACGCACCGAACTGACGTTCGGTTTTCTGCTGAAGGCGTGAAAGAGTCCGATGTCAATAGACCTTGTCACTTGCCGGCCTCTGTTCTGTCTTGATGCTTTTCGGCCCCACATGACCTCTCTCTCTCTCTCTCTCTCTCTCTCTCTCTCGTAAGAGAGATAGTTCGCCTTAGCACCGAATGCTCCTTCGAAAGTGAAAGTGAAACCACGATCAGGAGATGTTGACGAATTTTCTTCTAGATTTAGCAAAGATTTTCTTCATTTTGGATTTTTCCTTATAAACCAGTTCACACATGCCTCGAAATATTACAGATCTATCAAACCACGAATGAAAAAAATTCTGTGCAGCGTGCGTATGGGGGGATGCACCGCTATAACTCAACAACTTGCTATTGTACGGAGTTGGCATTCGTCTGATAAATTAAACAGCTCGCAAGGCAGTGCAGTGGTGAGATTGAAGTTGTTTGGATCAGCAGTTTTCCAGAAAACTAATTGATCTAGATGAAAAATTGAAGATTACATATCTTCCTTCATAATTTCTGTGGATTATTTCCCTTTCAAAATTATCAGTATTTAAATATGAAATATCTGAATAGGCAATATTGACTAAAAATAACCGAAATACTTCGAAGCCATAGTCTCGTACGGTGGACAGATAATCATTTTATATGACTATTATGATAGGCTGCTCAACACTTCATAAAGTCCAGCCTCTTTCAAACATGCACCTTTGGACCAGAAATGATTCAGCTGTTCCATTGCAATCAATATATACATATATACACACACATAATGTTACTCTGTATTTTCTTGTTTATGTTCACTTGGATTAACTCAGATTTTCTACACATTTGTTAAAAAAGTAAGAGATTCTTTATATTTGATTTAATAGTTGTCTCCTTTGACAAGTGTTACGGACAGAAACTATAGACATACACTTGGTGTATTATAAAAGTTGATACATTTCTCCAATGAAAGCCATTTCCGAGCTACAGAATATTTTTCACCTCAGGCTACGAAGTAGGAGAGGTGTTTAATGTTCGCTAATGCCTTTCTCTCCTCCTATCTTCCCAAGCGATGTATCTAAAAGGACTCAATGAACGTCAATTAAATTTGTTGGAAGGTTGGGAGACAGGTCACCATAAAGATGATCATATTTTTGGTTGGATCCATACACAATTACCTCCCCTGGACAATGGCATTGACTTATCAAACAAGATAAAAGGAGCGGAATAATATTCAGACTTCTCAGATATCCGTCATATGACGCAGGAGATAGTGCTGGGGAATCTTGCATCAACCCAATAATTAAAAATAATTTCGATGAGCATATTCAAGTCTGGCACAAGGACGAATTGAGGATTAGGAGTTTGGGAGCTTGTGTGGTGCTTATCTTACAAGTGAGGATGTCCTGTCTTTCTGGGAATTCTACGTTTGAAATGGTCATTTTAGTTTGAAAACCGACTGATAGCATGAAAGAACAGGGGATACACAAATGTCTTGACCAAAAAAAGCAGACCTGATCTGAACATTGAATCACATTTGTACATCTATTTACATATAAATATATGAAAAAAAGAATCAGTGGGATGTTCATTGGGGTTTTGACCTTGAAGAGAACGGCGGCATATGGATCCTAGGCCCTATTTGATCCATACGCTGCTCTAAAATTGTTGGTCCTGTGTTGTCTTTCAAAAACAGTTCTCAACTAGCTCTGTGGTCAAACTTGAAACACACAGACATTTATCAGAAAGGATCCACAAATTGAAGTGTATCCCATACATATATGCACACATATTTAATGAACATCCCACATAGGATCACTATACTAAATGCTGTACTATCCACAATCCTTAATTTGAATCAAAAATATTATGTAATACAGTATATATATATATGTACACACACACACACACACACACATATATATATATATATATATATATATATATGTATATACATATATATATATAAGTATTACCCAGCCATTTGTACTATCCCCAACTTATCCACACAATCTAATACTAAACCACCACCTTGCAACCCTGACATCTTGTAGCCTCTCTAAGACCTACTATTACTGCTACAATTATATCCTGCTAAGAACTTACACTGACACAAGTCCCACACATCAGGAACCCTCTTCCTTGGTTGCCATTTTAATTTCAAAAGCGAAACATCAGGTGTTATATTTATTTTCTACGGAAACCTTGTAACCACTGAAAGAAACAGAGACACATACACGCCATACGCAACTGAAGATGAGAACCTTTCCTGGAATATGTATAGTACTCTAATTGATTCATTTATGGATTGATCAATCAATTAATAAAGTCGCCATACACTCTCACCCCTGAATCTGTCTCACACCCTATTGTTCACATACACACACATATCTACCTATCTATCTATCTATCTATGTACACACACACACATATATATATATATATATATATATATATATATATATATATATAGAGAGAGAGAGAGAGAGAGAGAGAGAGAGAGAGAGAGAGAATGCTGACTTGGAGCTTTCTTACGAGCCTGGACCATGATATGAAGACTGGGTTTGTCACTTGAGTTGTTATAGCTTTGTCTCAAACAACTGACTCGTGTTCACAAGAGTACGAGTGCATACGCTTCGATAAACCCACACACGCATGCACAACACATGTGCACACGCAAACATCCAAGCAAACGTACAACCACCCAAGTACACACTCATGCACAAACATATCTACGTATAAATCACGCACACACACACACACACACACACACACACACATATATATATATATATAAATATATATAAATATATATATATATATACATTTACTTTTGACATTGCAACATTATCAGAAACATTTGACGATTCGCAAAAAGTAAGGATGAAGATTCAGAGGAAGTTAAGGACTTCTCGAACCTAGGGGAAGCGATAAATTCTAAGACTAAAGTGATAAAAATGTATAACAATTGGTCGGCAATCATTCTGCAAACGTAGAGGCATATAAAAAAGGACCTCGCCAATATGGCTGAATTGCGAAATGTACGTGTGTATACTGTAAACTATGACGTACAGATGAGAAATAAAAAACTAAGAGAATCACTTGAAAAGAAAGTCAGAATCGCATAAAGGCCAATAGAACGAGCAATGCAAGGAATGAATTCCGAGGGATAAAAATGGATCAGTATGGATCCGGGGGCAGACCAATGTTAAAGATATCTTAAAAGTAGTCAATGTTGAGATGGACAAGGAAGAGACGGAAAGATAGCAAATGCTGCAGTGATTTGCAAAAGCAGTCGTTGAATACCAGGTATGAAATGGAGAGATGCCGGTTTTCTGATAAAACATAAAGTTATCAGAAGTTAACACACTTACAGTTTGCATAAATGGATCACGGAGAGGCTTTTGTCCAGGGAGGGGGGGGGCTTATAACTGATGATCATGACAATGATAATGCTAGTAAATGTATGCATGTCATTCAATGTGAACTTGATGAAATGGAGGACAATGTATTAAATGTGCAAAGGTTGACTTTTCCCGCCAGCCACCGTTCAACAGTTTTCGGTCATTAGGTCAGATCTTCGAATATGCACAATGCAGTTGTTTTATCCTCACTTTTTTCTACTTCTTTCTGTCTTTCCCTCAGCTTTACATCATCATCATCATCATCATCATTATCATCAGTCTTTTAACGTCCGTCGTTGGACATAGAACTTCCACAGGATTCACCACAATCGTCTATCATGGGCGTCACGGAGCCAGTATTTCCTGAATCTTTCTAGTTCATCTCTACATCTACATGTGTTCTGTCGGCTTCAGTTTCTTATGTGATCTCTTGGGATCCATATTGTGAGACGTGATGTCCATCGGTTGTCTTTCATTCTTGCAACATGGCCTGCCATTTGAGTTTTTTAATAGTTTCTATGATGTCTCGGACACCCGTTTTCTCATTGCTGTCTTGTTATCTCTACATGTAAGGTTGAACATGATTCTCTCATGTGCCCGTTGCATACTTCTCAGCTTGCAGGTCTGTCTCTGGGTTAGGTTCCATGTTTTAGCTCCATAAGTGACTATCGGGATTGGTTGTACACTTTTCTTTTTAAGATTATTGGGATCATCTGGTTCTTGAAAGCTGAGCTTGCTCTGCCGAAGGCTTGCCATCCCAGAGTGATTCTTCGCTTGATTTCCTCCTCTTTTGAGGATATCATGGAGATTCGTTGTCCTAGGTAGATGCAGTGATCTACCTTGCCGAGTTTTGCATCTTGACAAGATAGAAGATGCAAAACTCCCCTGCTTTACAACGTATCAATTAAAATTAACACAACAATGAAAACATGTAAAATGAAAAACCGCAGCGTCCAAATCTGAAGTCATATACAAATGGTCAGAATAAATTCTATTTATGTCAACGCTGGCATCTTTCCATGGGAAAACATCTGAAATACTGTTTTAAAAAAGGTCCAGAAAAATCTATATTCTTCAGAATCTAGATTTTCTCGATAAATTTGTCAGAATAAGATTCCAAAATGGCCAAAAAAAAGCTTTTTTCTTCAAAATAAAAAAAAAGTGTTTTTCGAAGGGGCCCTAGTGGAGCATTGATGCCAATTTCCATATCCGTAGACAAAACAATATGGCCAGGGACGTTGAAACACAAAAACACACAAACAAACACGCATATATAAAAACTTTTGACATCTATGATAGCTGCGATAATCCAAAGTATAATTAGTGTAATCTTTAGATAATATAACGATGAGATAAAATTTGATCTTTATTATGTTGATTTCCAATCAATTTGTTGTATTACTATACGTTTGAATAAGTACTTTGTATGGATTTTCGAGTGAACATTTCAAGAACTTCGATACAATTTTTCAGATCGTCTTTACATTTTTGGCTGATAAGTTAGCTGGAAATGAAATACGGAAAAAGTCTCAGCACTTCCCGTCATTTTAGCCCCAACAGGAATAGATTCTTTTTCGATATTTACTAATGCCATTCCAACGTCTGATTTCTACCAATGTTCGAATATAAAAAAAGACTTGTTTTCACCTGTTCTTCCGCTTGTGGTGTGAAGAAACAAATAATTTTAGTATGGTTGACATACACACTAACTGCATATCGGTATGTCAAGCTTGATCAGTCACGTGTTCGAAAGCTGTGTTCTCCAACTCAAGAGTGTGTGTTAGAATCGCTGTTCCTCTTACATGATTTATACGTACATATGTTTGTGCATGTGTGTGTACTTGGGTGGTTGTATGTTTGTTTGGATGTTTGCGTGTGCACATGTGTTGTGCATGCGTGTGTGGGTTTATTGAAGCGTATGCACTCGTACTCTTGTGAACGCGAGTCAGTTGTTTAAGACAAAGCTATAACAACTCAAGTGACAAACCCAGTCTTCATAATATGGTCCAGGCTCGTAGAAAGCTCCAAGTCAGCATTCTCTCTTCTTTCTCCACCTCTCTTTTTCTATTCTGACAATCTTCACTTTCATCCTTCCTCATTGTCTCTTCCTTCTCCCACCCCCTCCCTCTCTATTACTCTATCTCTCTCTTTCTTTCGCCTCTCCTTCTCTCTTTCTATCCGTCGATCCAGCTCTACTCTTCTTTTTTTTTGTTTGTTTGTTTCGCGGCTATTTATTTCCAACTAGCGACGTTTGACCTCTCGCTGATTGCTTCCAAATATGTGAGTCATTCGTGTCATCCCGTCGTGTACTTTGAAAGAAGGAAATTGATGAATCACTCTTAACAATCCTCGGAGAGAGAATAAGGAGACAGCGTGTCCTTCTATCCAATGACATCAGAAATGGCCATGTCGACATTTGAATAACTCCAGCTGTTCTTTTTGGGTAGTAGATACACAAAACACAAATACACACGCGTATATATATATATATATACATATATATATATATATATATATATATATATATATATATATATATATATGTATATATATACATGCGTATATATATATATATATGTGTGTGTGTGTGTGTGTGTGTGTGTGTGTATGTTGTTTGTCAGCAACTTTTGTTTCATACATGTTTCATTTAATATGATTGACGAGGGGCATCTTTCTATTTATTTTTTTTTTGTTATGTTTCTATTGTTTCAAAACAAGTGAAGCACTTCATCTTTTGGACTATGGCTTATACCCATCACAACGTAAGAGACGTTTACTCGTTTGAAAACAAGTAGAAAACTACTAAAGTAATTTAAATGATTCTCCTTGTCTGTCGTATTTAACCAAAGATGTATTACATGTATACAAGATGACGTAAATTTCATTAAAATTGGTGGAGTTTTACGCATTTTAGTATAGAATTGGGGTTTGCGTAAGAAGTCAAGTTATCTCGAAGCATGAATTGTTCGGCTAGATTTAGCCAATCAGATTCAAAACGAAAAATAACCAATCAGCGCATCCCATTTGAGCAAGCAAACAAACAAATATGAGCATAGAAGTGAAAAGAAAAATGTGCATATAAATTCGTTATATGGCCAGAAATATTTTCGTGATGGTAGTTCTATTACTTTCATCCATGATTTTTCATTCTTACGAACATGAAATATAGATGTTATCTCACAACAACTGAAGAAATAACTGTGTACACGTGTGCTTCACTGGCTACGGAACGAAGTTGACATCTTCCGGATATATTAGTGGGCAGACAAATCGAGTTTGAAGATTTTGGTATCAAATGTAATAATAGAATGAAGATTTAAGATCTTTCTTCATAATTCTTATGGATTACCTCCCTTGACTCCAGAATACATTCTGCATCGATGGCTCTGTACATTTTTTTTTTTTTTTGAAATTCAATTCAACCAATAAACTCTTGTTAATTTGTACTTTACAATTTTGTCACTTTTTCTTAATGCCCCATTGGAAACAGAAAAAAAAGTAATTATAGCGTTCACTTAATTTCTTAAATTACAAATAAAACATTTAAAAAATCTCTCTTGGTGTAATAATAACACATCTATCCACTGTGTGGTAGATTCCTGACGCAATTCCTCATAGGAATATCTTGGTGGTTTGCCCGTTCACACGAGTATTTCATTACAAAATGATTTTTTACGACAATTAATTCAAATTGTTCCATACGTCCCTAAGTCTTACAATTTGCACTTTTGGAACGAACACTGACTAGTACGTCTGAAACTTTTTAAAAATGTGATTTTATTCGGTGTCCCTCTCGGTGTTTGTTAAGAGCATTGCAATTTTTTTATTTCAGATCCACATTTTTTGTCACTTGTTACTGACGTCAAACAGCGTGCAATTGTATATATACGGCTAACTGCTTGGAAACAGTCCATTAGTGGACACGCAAGAGTGTTATTGAATGTCTCCAATTTTAACATGTCCCTTCAGCCATTTTTGGTGTCCAATATTTAATTGTGCTGTGACACAAACTCACGTTTTATTAATGGGGGACTTGATATGGTTCGATGCAGTTCATCAAATTCTGAATGGTCTCAATGATCCTAATGGGTAGGATGGCGAAAAGAATTGCCCCCCATATTCTATAATGTAGCGTATTTATGAATAAACAGAAGGTAGGCAAGGGACCAATCCCTTGAACAGCAAAATATTGAATCTTGGTGCTTTCCTGTTTTGCTTTCAAAGGAATTCATGTATTCGAACGGCTTTTCAGGCGATCGAATTTTTCTTCTTGTTGATGGTACACTTAAGAAAAGCCGTATAAAAATTTCTCCAATATGGTTATTACATTGTATCTTGCCTGAATCTACTCTTTCCTCTAATATATATATATATATATATATATATATATATATATATATATATATATATATATATATATATATATATATATATATATATGCGTGGGCTTATAAATATACATGTACATATATACACATACATATAGACATATAAATACATACATATATATATATTGGCAAATACATACATACATATATATATATATATATATATATATATATATATATATGGGTGTACAATGAAAATGACAATCGAAAGGTGAGGAAAAAATTTAAAAGAAAGAATGTGTTACACTTAGAAAATTTTTATCATCACACGGGCACGTTTTGATGCATTTTGATGGATGTCAGCCATCTTTTTCAGAGAAGACTTGCAGCAATGCTAAGAAAGTTTTCCGTTGTTTACATTTTTGAGTTTGAGGGGGAAAATTGGTATATTGCAGTGTTATTGATTTTTTAAGTAAGAGGAGGAAAATTAGACGGATCTGTTGAAGAGGGGGTCAGAAGATGTTTGTTCTCTATTTCTGTGGGTGTTGAGCTTCCTGCTGATTCTCCTCTCAATATCTCTTTTTATCCAAGACGAGTATAATACTCATAGAGACAGAATGCAAACACCCTTTGTCCCCTCCTCTCACTTTTTATGCAAGTTTTCTCTGAAAAAGATGATTGGTAGCCGTCGAAATGTATTGAAACATGACCACGTGATGATAACAATTAATGAAGTGTAACACCTGATTTTTCTAAAGGTTTCTCTGTGCCTTCTGATTGTTACTACCATCAAAATTACATCGGATTACTCCACATCCACAGAACAATCATATATATGTATTAGGTTATCTGGATACTGATGTTGCCTTCTTGGTTAGATAAAACCTTCAGATATACCATTTTTTATCCCTGCCATTCCTTGCAACTCCCTGTCACGTGTTGATGAAATATTTTGATACAAAAACAATTCCAGCCACTTCTCAAAACTATTAGCCCACAGACGTTAATGAAATGTGTGGCAGAAATATCAGGGAGTTTTTGTGTGTGTGTGTGTGTGTGTGTGTGTGTGTGTGTGTGTGTTCCAGAACTAGTAGTCTCAAAAAGTGGCTGAGAACGGCAGAAAGTGGTAGGGATAAGAAGTACCACCCTCATTTCAAGCATCTCAAAAAGTTTAATTAGGTGTGAAGATCTCTCTTTTATTACGTGCTAATCAATCAATTGTTCCCACGTGGGGGAAAGTCCGGCTCTCTTCCATGACATACTGGAGATTCGGTATCATTGTTGCAATATTTTGATAAAGAAGATTCAGGACAGTCAATAAAAACCGGAGTGGTTTTTACTTACGGTGAAAGGGGAAAGATTGTAAGATACAAAGAGAAAAGAAGAGAGAAGAATAGGGAGAAAGGGTGAAAACATAAATGAAAAACACAGATACCTAGGACAAAAGTATTGTTGGAAAGAGGGAGTGAGAAAAGAAGGGGAGACAGATTAAAAGTAAGAAGAGTAAGGACGGAAGATGTAAATAAAGAGAAAGAAGGGGAGGGGAAGGTGTTTTGGACGGAATGTAAAGATCAAGATCATCCAATTTGAAATTATATGAACAGATTCATCAATTCATTTCACGCAACAAGTATCTGTTTCCTCAAAAAATCTCATACGTTGCCAATGCACTTAATTCGGTGGTAAACATTAATCATATTGGTATTGGTCGAAAGTTACACAATGAAAACTGTTGATCCTCCCTTGTGTTTATATATATATATATATATATATATATATATATATATATATATATATATATATATATATATATATATATATACTGCTGTGAAACTCGATTCGAAATGACCTGCCGTTAATATACGGTGAATGTATCATTATCATATCATTTGACTTAGGCAGTGTAAATAAGATAACCCATTCGATCAAGTGGGTTACTGCAGGAATTGAACCTGCGACCGATTGGTAGCCATTTTAACGGAGCATCGCTAAACAACCCAGTCTAAGGCTTAAATAGCGGTTTTATGTTCAGATTCTATTTAGCTCGATGGTAAGAGCGACGCTGCATTGAAGCAGCTACCTATCTATTGCAGGTTTGATTCTTGCACCAGCCCATTTGCATTAACTGTTTATTTCGTTTACGCTGCTTAGGACAAATGACATGTTCATCGAGTATTAACAGGGGATCGTTTCGTGTAGAGTTTCAAAGCGATACAGCGCATTTATGATTACTTCTGTTGGAATATACATCCATTTCTCTTTCTTCATTTTCAAAGATATTTGACCTAAGGTTCGTTCAGCTAATTTTCAGAATACTAATTTTCTAAAATTAAAAAGCCAAATGTGCGTAGTAACTTGCACAAAATCATTCATTCATTTATTTATTAGAAACCGCAAACCAAAACTGTCAGAATAAGGTTCTCAAGTTTCCAAGTCCGTGCAGCTGTTTATGTATGTATGTATGCATATATGTCTGTCTGTATGTATGTATCTATGTATGTATATATGTCTGTCTGTCTGTATGTATGTATGTATGTATGTATGTATGTATGCATCACGTATACGAACTGCACTAATGGAATGAAAGGCTGAACATTCAGGTCTTTACATTAGAAAACAAGTTTTATTTTTTCCAACAACCCAACCCTAGATAATGTTTTAGTGGGTTGGGATGGGGGTCGCTTTGCAATTAAAGTTTATGTTAAATTGACCCCTTTTTTGTTTGTTTCCAGCATATCTCTCGAAAAAAAAAATCAGTGATTTTAGTGATCACTACCCAACAAAATATGAACAAAGTAACTTATTCATTGATCACCATTTTTCTTCTTTTTTTTTTTTTACAAATGTTTTATCTAATCATCCCAAACAATATGCCATGCTGTTCACGTGACATTTCTTCCCGACTGACTAACCAAGTCCCGACTCATCAATTTAATCATATATGGAAATGATCTTCATGTTACTGCCTATGCAGTTTAGCAAATTGAAAGCGTTTTACTTTCGTTCACTCCTAAATACACTCCTGTGTGTCAAGTATCGTGGCAGGCCAGAGAAAAGACATTTTTGTCGAAGAATCTGGCAAGAGGCTACAGAATACAGAGGGAAGTGGATTCATGCATTTGCTTAGGGCATTGGTTAGAAGTGAGTATAAAGGACCGAAGACGAAATTTGAGATTCGTTTGCCAATCCCATTTTCTGCACCGATAACCTTCACATTAACTCACGATGCCATAAAACATTACAGTTTATTAATCCCACCCTCAACAAAACATGCATAAATATACATAACCACACACATACACACGTATATATATATATCAATTATGCATATATATATACATATATATATGCATATATATATATATATATATATATATAATCCTTCAAGTTTTTATGTTTAATTTGGAAGCTTTATATAATAATGTATTATACATATCACTTACAAACACACACACACACACACACACACATATATATATATATATATATATATATATATATTATTTTATTATATGTGTCACCACAACTTACTCCGTTGTGTCAATGCAGTTGCATATTTTCGAGTGTTGAAATTTCAAAACACATAGTATATGGGATTTTATTTCGTTATTGATATTTTTATATATTATAATGATACATCATATAGAGTAAAATATAATACAAATACAATAAAAAAGCAAACTACATATATATATATATATATATATATATATATATATATATATATATATATATATATACATATACGGTACTAGAAAGGAAGTTGGATAGTGTATAGCCACACTGAAGAGTTGTAATACAACAAAACAGCTGTCTGTGAACGACACAATTATCAATTATAGATAGATAGATAGATAGATAGAGGGAAATGTCAAGTTACTCGTCTTGGGGGCAAAAAGAGGAGCTGACCTCTAAAGCTAGCTCAGGCATCTGCCAATGGATAGAAAACCACCGTCTAAAAATCCGTTAATTTTAGAGAACCCTCATTGACTCCGAAGTTTGACGAACTCTCGGGTTTGCAAAATCCTGATAATTTGCAAATCCGTCCGTATATGGAAGTGACATTTTGTACTGAGCCCATATGTGTCTGTAAGCTGCTGAGATTTTCATTGGAGGCCTACGGGGCTCTTATGTCTCTAGGTACATTTTACGCCTGTCTGACTTATTGGGTGACATGACTTTCGTATAAAATATAACGTTTGGAATTGAGAAAACCTATTAGTGAAAAAAGACTTGAGCAATGAAAGGGAAAAAACAGGAAACACAAACCGAGTGAAGGTGAAAAATAGCAGGAGAATGTGAGTCAAATGTTTGTTTTTTTAAAACAATCCACGTGTGCTCATTTGTCGTGGGGAGGTGGGGACAGCAGTTGCGTCATTCAGTCCGTTCGTTTCTAATTCCCCTCCTTATTTATTCAAACAACTCATCATGATCCACTTTATGCTTGCTAGGCCCGTTGAAGCTTAACCAAAGCAACGTCAATCGTACACGTCCCTTATTCTGTGTTTTGCTGATCTAAGGGTTGGACTTTTCCCGGTTTCGATCAGTTATCCTTCTGCTAGATTGTTTACCAACCAAGGCTAAAGTGCCCTGTCTGTTATGCTACTCATCCTTGATTAGAGGGAAACGGTTGTTCAGAAACTAATCACAAGAAGGTGGGGAGAGATATTTGGTGAAAATAAGAGATTTTGTGCGTGAAAAGGAGATGTTGATTGGCAGGAGAGAACTAAACGGAACGAATACAGTTGATTCTCGTTGCAGCATTCCTTTTAACAGCACTTCTTAATGATTTAACTTTAGTAAAACAAATGTCATGAACAACAAATATGTTGAAGACAAAGATACAACGACAAAAATCAAAGATGCACAACTGGAGAAAGTAGATCACAACATCTACCTCTAACAAATAATCTCCATAAAATCCTCAAAAGAAGAAGAAATTAAGCGAAGAATCATACTAGGTCGGCAAGCTTTTGGAAGAGCACGCTTAAATGTCAATAACAAGAAAATCCTGCAACTGTTAAAAAGAAGGTTATGTGACCTACGCATCCCTCCGATAGTCACCTATTGATCTGAATTACGGAACCTTACCCCTCACCAAAAGACAGACCTTCAAACTGAGAACCATACAGCATGCACAAGAAAGAATCATGCTCAAACTCACAGGAAGAGAATACAAGAGACCACACTATGTTACAGGAAAAGCAGGAGTCCGAATTATCGTAAGAGTCAATAAGAAAACTTGAATGTCAATGGGCTGGTCATTTTGTAAAAATCGCAGACAACTGCTGGACATCACAACTCACAGTGTGGATCCCTAGAGACTGGAGCTGACAAAATATAAGATGGCGTGACGAACTAGATAAGTTCAGAAAGTACTGGTCCCATGACACCAACATTAAAGAGGTCTGGCGAATCTTGGGGAAGGTCTATGTCCAACGACAGACGCTGAAAGACTGATGATGATGATGATGATGATGATGATGATGATGATGAGTTCTGACTGCAAATTTGTTTCTGTATTTTTCGCAAGGTTATTGTTGGAGATTAATTCACGGCAACAGCACTTGAATATATCAGTGCATTATTTTAAACTAAAGCCATGTGCGGGGCATTAGACTGTGAAATGGTAATAGAAAAAGTCCTTTGTGTCTTTACTCTGTGCTTTCTCATTATTAATACACTTTGTATAACACCCACCAGTTATAACGACGGATTCGTTATAATGGCTCTCTTGAATCCCTGGGGGGGACCATAAGAAACGGTTAAATAACTGTAATATGGCCATATCAAGAATATCATTCATTGTTGGGAGCTGGTATTACAGTTGAATGAAACAAATAAGGTTTTATGTGACATGGGATATTTTCACAGTCAACAGAGACGATCATCATCATCATCAGCAGCAGCAGCAGTAGTCATTCAAAATCCATTGTTGGAGCTAGGCCTTTCCCATGGTCCACCAGTTGTTTTTTTTTGTTTTTTTTTTTTTTTGTTTTTTTTTTGTTTTTTTTTGCTTTGTTGCTTTTGGGCATTGCTGTGCTAAAATATTCGGGACTTATCATTTTATCTTGCTTTTCATCGGCCACAGTTTCGTTCATGATCTCGATCCATGTGCGTGGCGATGTCTAGCAGCCGTATGAAACTTGGCCTACCCATCCCCTTTCAAGTTTGCTAATGGCTTTCAAGATATCTCTGATACCTATTTTCCCCCTCAAATATACGTATTATACTGTTTTGAGATCTTTCCTCGCTTAGTGTGATTTTACCTGATCAATTGTATGGTTCATATTTTGAAAGTTAATGTTCTGGTTAAATTTTATGTTTCAGCTCCGTAGGTGACTATAGTGAGGATGCACTAGTTGGTATACTCTTCTTCTTGAGAATACTAGTGGGGTTTCTTAAGTGCGTTGACAAAAAAGACGATATTGTTGAAAAATTAATATCAGTAGCTCGAAATAAATGCTTTCTTCATCAGTAACCTGCAGACTTATTGATATATCTACATTTTTGATCAAATAGAAAAATAAATAATTCAAGATGTATTATTATAAAATGGCTTAGTGATCCGACAGAATATTTATGAACGTGTTATATTTTTGGAGATGACCACCGGTTGTGAAAGGTCATCGCAGATCAGATAAAGAATTTAAGGAAAATGTGACCACAGCAGAAATCAGAACTGCGACCGAAAAGGTAGCTGCTTAAACGTAGCTTCGCTCTTAACCATTGAGCTAAACAGCCACAGTGAACGGTTAAGCACCAAATAACCGCTTTATACTCACTCCTCTTCTCTTGTTCATTCACTGTCCATGTCAGCACCATTGTTTCTAACACGGACAATTATATTATAAAGAAATAGTTATATAATCCGTCAAAATATTAATAATTGAGTCATATTATTTGAAACTCTATTTGAATAGACCTTCCGTTGTTACTGGGTGAGTCACTTGGCCTAGAAATAGAAATAGAATAAACAATTGGAGGAAAATTGGGCTGCTGTATATGTTGAAATAGTTTGGCTGATTCAGAGTCAAACACCTACTTCTATTCTGACTGATGATGATTACTGTAACTTTTATATTTCATATATAATAATAAAAATGAGTAGGTATATAAGACTTGTCAGTTTGGCCCAGTCGGTAAGAGAGCCGCATACCAATCACCTGGTTGTGATTCTAAAACACAGTAGGGAAATCACATAAATGTTCTCATTTATTAGAAAGTTTAAGCCCTTTGAGTTTGGGGGTATATTTTCGTGGACGTGCTAGACTTTCCATTTTCAACTCAGCTCACCAATCTGTTTGTCATGATTTGTTATCCTTTTGGTCTAACGTGACAGCACATACAATGAAGATTTTACTCCCATAAATTTGGTGAGGATTATTCTTGTTCTTGATGAGATAAGAAAACAAAGTCAACTCCAAACTTGAACTGGAGTTTGACATTTTACACACACACACACACACACACACACACACACACACACACACACACACACATATATATATATATATATATATATATATATATATATATATATATATATGACATGATGACAAAAAAAGGAGAAAAAGGTTTGTCGATTTCTTCTTTCATTTAAATATTTTGAGAATCGGATGCAGAAAAAGACAGAAGGGAAGAAACAAGGAAAGAAAGAAAGAGAAGGAAGAAAAAAAAGGGAAGAAATAAAAAGGAAAGACAAACGAAAGGAAGAAAATTGAAAGAAAAAGCAGAAAAAAAGATAAAGGGAGAATGAAAGAAAGACAGAGTGGAAAGAAAGAAACAAAGAAACAGAAGAGAAGAAAGACAAAACGGAAGAGAGAAAAGGAAAAAAAAGAGAATAAATAGAATAAATAGAAAAAGGAGAAAGAAAGAAAGAAAAAAGACAGAAAGAGAGAGGAAAATAAAGGAACAAACAAACAAAGAGAAGAAAGAAAAAAGAAGAAATAAAAGAAAGAAAGAAAGACAGAAAAAGAAAGATAGAAAAAGAGAGGAGAAAAAGATATAGGAAAAAATTGAAAGAAAGAATGAAAGAAAAAACGAAAAGCGTGGAAAGAAAGAAAACAAGAAGAGAAAGAAAGAGAAACAAGTAAGAAAGTAGTGTGTGATAGCAGATGCAAGGAGAGGGTGGACTGCAGATATGGAGGAGGGTTACATATAAAAGATGTCTGAGGAAAAAGGCAGGATTTACATGAAGTAAATTTCTTTTCATAGAAGATAGGGTGGAAGAAAAGAGAAGGCTAAATTCCCTCCCAATGTTTCTTGTTGCCGTTGTTGATGGATAGACAGCAAAACAACAACGCAAGAAAGAGCGACATTGAGATTACTTTTGTCTTCTCAGTACTCGACATCATCTCCCCCGTAGCAGATGCTTTGGGACTTGTCCCCCAGGACGAACGTCGAACGACAAACAAGACCCAGGAAGAAATATTTTCAAAACAACAACAACAAAGCACTCAGAGAGCACATACTTCTGTCAACGCCTTTGTTACAGAAGTATTTGCTCATCGTTCCATTCAACAATCTAATCCCATCTTCCGTAGCTATCCATCCTCGAAATTTTATTGAAAATTCCTGGATCCGCACCAAAATTTAATTAACTCTGTCGTACCCTATTTCCCGACCTCTCACAAAACTCTATTGAAATTCATTGGGTACTTTTGGAGAGATCTTGTCGAGAGGCGGGTGGCGATATTATGTAGCGTTGACTTATAACTACGATGTAGGAGATGTAATTGTGCATGGATCTGTGCCAAAATTTATCAAAGTCCTCCTTACACTACTCTGCCCTTCCTTGCTCACTCTTCCACGAACTGGATTTCATTGAGTATACATATATATATATATATATATATACAACTTCGTTGGCAGAAGCAATAATATCAGCAAAGTTTTACGGACTACGGTGCAAGACTAAATAGATGGAAATGGGGGTAAAGAACTGAATTACGCCAATCCTTCTAGTGGGGACGACCTCACTTGAGAAACAACTTACAACGTTCTGGCTATTTATCTTGGCTCGAATACGCACCACTGCCACCGTTGCGAGATACACATCTCCCTAGCCGCTTTATGGAGAAGGTTTCGACATCATTATAATCAACATGAACAGCAATATTGATAACAATTCACATTCATAAAACTCAACATGGATAAACAATTAAAGATAACTGGGCTGCTGCAGGAATCGAACTTGCAACTGATAGAGCAGCTGCTTCAACGTGGTGATGCTAAATGAGTTGAGAATTTGAAGTGAAAAACAGTTATTTGGACTTTTGCTTTACCGGCGTCTTATCAGCTCAACAACAAGAGCATTGTTGCATTATAACCGCTACCTAATCGGTTGCAGGTTCGATACCTGCTCAAATTGGGTGAATGATGCATAAACTTTTTGATGACGGGAGATCTTTACAAATAAGTTTCTATATAATATAACGCAATTTATAATTCATAAATATCTATTAGAGCATCATTTTTCAATGAGAACACAAATGCTACATTTTGATCCTAGACGGAAGTGTATTAAATAATTATGGACCTTTTTCCATAACTTATCTCTCTTGGCTTCAGCTCTTTTGGAATTTTTCAAATCTAGACGTAAAAATTTAACATAACAACAAAGAAACAACGGAAATACTTCGAAGCCGTAGTTTCGGGGAAATTATTTTACGTGTCAATTATCGTTTGCTGCTATACAGACCATAAGATCTGG